>CM054821.1:8421708-8616708 GCA_028984105.1 Lavandula angustifolia | reverse complement strand
GATAACAAACTATTAAATAAAACGCCTTCAGAAGGTAGTTGACTGACATTGTTAACAAAAAATATATTCAATCCGTGTAATGCAAGCTAAGAAGTACCATAAATATTTAATCCACTATATACATATATATTGTGCAACGGCAGTTCTCCATATATTATAATATTTTAAGAAACGGAGTCAAAAGGATGGTTGAATTTTTAATCACACAAAAATTAGAGGAATTAATTTGTTTACTAACTAAACAATAATTGCAATACAAGGAAAAATATGGAAAATAATCAAATTAAATCTCACTTTATGAATCCCATCTAGACAGTGAAATGAAAAGCTACAAATAATGAAAAACTAAGATGTTTGATCAATTAATATTTGTTCGTTTATTGACGAATTGATGTATTCTTTGGAGCGCGCGCCACTACAGGAAAAATGGTCTTTGGCGAGGAAATCATTTTAAATTTTCTTGCTAAAAAAATATTTTAGCGAGGAAATCCAAATTTAAGATAATTAGCTAGAAAATATTTTTTTCCTCGCCACGTTTTCCTCGCTAATAGTTCAAAAGAAGAAATTCGAAATTACAAATAATTTTTTGTGAGGAACTTCATAATGTTTTCCTCGCTAATATTAAATTCGAAATATCAAATATTTTTTAGTGAGGAACTTCACCATATGTTCTCCTCGCTAACAGTTTGAAAAAAGAAATTCAAAATTCTTTTGTGAGGAACTTTATCATGTTCTCGTAGCTAATAGTCTCAAAAAAATATGCGAAATTCTCAATACTCTATAGTGAGAAATAAATCCATTTCTCGACATACTTTTCTCGCTATTAGTTATCCAATAAAAAAAATTCAAAAATCCCTCAAAATTTATAATCGAAAAGTACATTCCCTCTATTTATATGATTCCCTGCTAAATCAAATTCTTTTTTTTAAATAATATATATTAATAGAAAATTGATTAATACTTGGTAAAAATCGATTTAGTCATGGACTAATTTATTAGCACTTTTAGTAAATCTAAGTGGTACGTTTGGCCATGGATAACTTTATTAGAAAAAGTCTCAAATAATTAAAGGGAGAAGAATTGAATTGAAGATAATTTATTTATTTTTAATTTTTAAAAACATTGTCATAATATTTCCTGTTTTATTTTTTTATTTTTTATGTACTAATTTAACATAACAATTATTTTGTTTACTATTAATAGTAATTTATACTAGTTTCCTTTTTATTTTATGATAAATTAAAAAGATTATTTTTATTTTTTAAAAATAATTAAATTTCAATAAATAATGTTTTAAAATAAAAGAATGGACCGTTCTTTTATTTATTTTTTATTTCTTTTTGATTTTATCATAAATTATTATGATATATTTTCTCACTATTCATAATATATATATATTGTTTTATTTTTTTTACTCATATCTTTTTTTACTATTAAGTAAATTTTTTATTATTCATTACATTTTTTCTTCATTATTTTTATTATATAATAAATTATCATATTATTTTCTTTTTCCTGTATTTAAATAATTAAATTAATAGAAACCTAGTAGTTATTTGTTTAAAATAAAAGAAGGGATGGTTCTTTTATTGTTTTGTAATATTTTATTTACTAATGAAAGAATCAATAATTTCTTTTTTTTATCTTTTATTTATTTATCATAAGTTAACATGATTTTTCATGATTATTTTATTTTCTTATTCCTTTTTTTATTTTTATTATTAGTTAACATAATTCTTTTGGTGAATCAAATGAACCTAACTCAAATAAATTAACTTTTCAAAATGAAACATTGGTGATGATTCTTTAATTCACTTTCTTGTTAAACGCTATTAATTACTCCCTCCGTTCCACAATTCTTGCTCCACTTTCCTTTTCGGGCCGTTCCACAATTCTTGCTCCATTTCCGAAAATAGCAAAAAATTTAACTTAAATCTTTCTTTAATCATAATTTAACCTTCTTAATAACTAATCTAATATTTTAACTTTCTTAATTAAACTTTCTTAATAAATTCTTAATAATCTAACTTAATAATTTTACTCCCTCTATCTCTCGAACATTACTCCCTCTTACTCTCCAAATTCATACTCCCTCTTTCTCTCGAACATTCTCTCCACAAACCCTAGATCTACGCCTTCTTCGCCGCCTTGACCAAATTCTTACTCCCTCTTACTCCTCTGCCTTCTTCGCCGCCTTGACCCGCTAGATCTAGACACTGTCTAGATCTCCTCTCGCCTTCTTCGTCTTCTTCGCAAGGATGAAGCCTTTGACTCCTTCACCCGCTAGATCTAGAACAGATATCTTGCAAAACGATAGGAGATATGGCCAAAACCGGCCATGAACCGAACGGAGCGAGAGGGGAAGACGGGCGGAGATGCTTTGAGAAAACCTGCGGGTCGGGCGAAGAAAGTGAGGTCGAGAGCGATGGCGGTAGATCTGAGGGGGGGAGTTCCTTTTGGCCCTTCTTTGCCGCCGGATATGGGCAAGAGACGGCCGATGAGTTCGAAAACCAACTTCCGATGTCGGAAGAGGCGAGCGAAGAAGGGCCATTCTTTGCGACCGGCTTTGACGACATCCGACAAGAAAGTGATGTCGAGAGCGAAGATTGGCCGTTCTTTGCCAACGGCTTTGATGACATTCGGCAAGAAACTGAGGAGGAGATCGAAACCCTAGATCCGGCTCTGCCTTTTGAAGAGGAGAGCGATGATAGGTAAATAAATTTATGTGCTTTATTTTTTACATAATGGTATTTTAATTAAATTGTTGGTTTGTGTTGTTGCAGGGAACAAAAGAGTAGATGAATGCAGTTGACAAGGACGTGGTCTTTGGTGAGATCTTTCCCTGTTTTTCTTGTGTATTGTTGTTTTCGTAGTCTAGGTTGGAGTATGTGTTTAAATGGATAATGGTCTAAAATGATATGAAAATGCTCACTCTAGGTTAGATAGAACATTTCAATGAAAATTATTTTTGACCTTCTACTACAAAACATTATGTCTTATACTACTAAGTTTCTGTTCTACTACAAAACATTCTTTCTTATACTTCTACTACAAAACATTCTGTTAGGTCCTACTACAAAACTAGCTGTATTTTTAATACTACTACAATTACTTATGTCTTATACTAGAACCCAAGCCTACCCTTAAGCTCTTCAGCCTCTGCAATCATACCATTGTCCATCATGTAATCTAAGCATTCCCTTACCAAATCAGCAGACACTTCCAAATCTTTTGGAAGCTCATTTACTCTCAATAACGCATCTTTCTTCAAATGAGGAATTTTATAGTCATTATTTCCTTTTACCTTCATTATCTCAACCATACACCCTTGCAAGCTCAAAAAGACCTTATTTAAGGTCATTGGTGCTAAGTCTGCAAATGAATTGCAGACTGCATTAACCAGCTCATCCACATTCTTGCAATCTGACTCAATCTGGATGCTTTGGATGGCTCTAAACCATCCAAGGTCATTCACATTGAGGTCTGGGGAATTAGCTGGTTGATGAACAAGCCTTATCTGAAATCCATCCTCACTTGTTGCTGCCCTAAAATCTTCATCACTGTCCTTTATGTGTGGCCGTGCATTATCTTGTTGTATGAAAATTAATTTCTGAAGAGTAGCAGGCCATTTTGATCTTATTGCTGGAAGTATCTGTTAGGTCCAACAGAAACTTAAATTGTTGTATGTCTATTTTGAAACATGTTTAATAATGTGTCTTAGAAATGACCTTACCAATTGTAGCTGTTGCAGCATTGAAGCTTTGTTGACCAGAAATTGCATAAGTCTCTGATTCATTATAGAATCATATGTCATGCCTTCTTTGGAAATTGAAATTTATATTTTCAATTTCAAAGAAATATACTATTGTTGTTTCTGGTACAAACTGTGAATTATCAGAATTTGAATTTTCATTCATATTCTGATAAGTTACAGGAAGAAGGTCAGTACAAATAATGTCTTACAGAATATGACATACCTTTTGAATCAAACAATCCTTTATCACCTGTTTTGTGATAGATTGAATTGCTTTTGTCTCTAGTGTCCCCTTAGGTCTATTCTTGTTTGCTCTAATTGCTGGAACCGTTTCTATGAATGGAAAAATGCCAATTTTTTCATCAAACAAAACTGTCCCATCTTCAGCAAATATAGGTCTTGCCACTGCACACATGAACATTACTTTGTTTATAAACTTCTTGCTTTGACAAGACCTATGTGGCTCTACCTCATTAGGTGTGAGGTAAAATCTGTGTGCAGCCTTAGTTAGATAGAACCACTTCTCATCAATGTGCACTGTGTTCTCGCATATTTTTGAAGTTTAAATCTTTTGTGATGCTATCAATCTGTGCATTCATCGAAAACTGTAACCGTGCAAACTTATGTTGGGCTGTGAGGGAGGGCTTTATTGCACTAGAGTGAGCTTTGATTAGACCACCTTTATACCATCTCCAAACCGTTGTCGGACTGCAAGATATGCCCTTAGCTAGCTTCCTTATAGTTCCTCTTTTTTGCACACCCAAACTCTCCATTAGAGGTAGGTTGATGTGAACTTGTTTTCGATGTACGGCTCCTCTCTTTTTTTTGCGAATGCATGACTTGGCCTTCATTTTGCTTGTTTTTTGTTTGCGATCCATATCCGCCTGGATAGTATGCCGACCACATTCGTACTTAGCTGCAACTTCTTTCACTTTTCCTCTTGCAGGCTTCTCATTTTTCAGATTTTGAAGGAGAAATTGAAGAACTTGGTTCCTCTCTGCTGTGGAGAGATCTTTCCTCCTAGACATATCTTTTTGTTGTAATATTTGTGTTTGAATATTTGGATTGAGTTTTGGAGCTTGATTGTAGTAGTAGTATTTATAAGTGCGGTAGTTGGAGGGAAATTGAAATCAAATTTCGGTGATTTGGCTCCAAATCTAATTTTGATTAAGGGCAGTATGTGTGGGGGTAATTGCAGGTTGTGTGTTTTGATTAAACAACTTTGATTTGTACCCATTTTTCAGTCATTTTCGATCCTCTCAATTATTTGATTAAACAACTTTGATTATCCAGTTGAATTCTCTATCCTCTCAATTTGTATTATTCGTCCATTTAACAATATTTAGTTGTAAATATCGAGGCCACACAACTAATACAAATAACACATTGTTAAATTACACAAAAAAGAGAGATAAAAAAATCAGAGGAGAGAGAAAATAATTAGTCAATAGTTAATTGAAAAGGGACCCACACAATTAATACCAACAACACGATTAACAACTCTCCTAAAATACCGCGCCGGAAAGTTTTGGAGCTTTAATTGTGGAACGGAGGGAGTATTTTTTTATTTTATTTTATTTACTCGGACTATTCGTATTGTTTTTAATTTATTTTTCTATTTTTTATTTTATAATAAGTTAACATATTTTTTTCCATTTTTTTGATAATAAATTTATAATACCATGCATTAAGGAATTTTCCAAAGTAAAAAAGGATTAGTCATTTATATATGTTCTTTTTTAGCTAAACACTGCTATTAACTTTGTACTTTATTTTTTTCCAAAAACTACTAAATATTTTTTTCTTGTATTATTTTAAAATAAGCTAACGTAGTATTATCTTAATATTTCTTGTATTTTATTTTTTTATTATATAATAGTTAACATAGATTATTTTCTTTTTCCGTGTTTTAATAATAAAATCAACATAAACCCTAATAATTACTTTCTTATAATAAGAAATTTGTGATAGGAATTTTTATTCGCAAGTGTACGAATTTAGTCCTATTGTAGTAATAAATCTTGGAAGACCAAGGTCGAACCACAGGGACAACGATTTCTCTACTTAAATTATATCTAATAACAATAAACAAGTAAACCAATTGTGATGATTGTGTTAAAACGAAAAGCACTAAAATATTGATACGAAAACAGATGAGAAAGAACTAGGGGCGTCGGGCTATGATTATGAATCTAGTTAACCTATTGATTATGTTCTTCAACTATCCTACGGCATGCACTCTATTATATCTTAAACAATCTCTCGATTCGGATAAGACGTGCTCGCATAAATGCTATACCTACTTTCGTGATATAGAAATTAAACGAACCCATTACAATCATAGGTGTTGAACATGCTATACCCTTATTAGCCTACTTTCGTGACTATTCTCGGATATAATCCATTATCTATTGCACGAATCAATCTCGAGGGTTACAAGAAATTAATTCCAAAGAGCACATATATGTTGGCCAAACATATACATGTAATGAACACAAGATAATAGAACTCGGAAATTGAAGAAGAACAAAAACCAATAAAAGCTAAAATTCATCCATAAACATAAGCAATCCTAACCCCTAGCAAAGGGAATTAGCTACTAGACATAATTACTAAAACATAAGAGAATTCGAATACAAGCATTGAAAAGAAAAGATAAGAAGACTTCTCAATCTCTAAGTCGAATCTTGTTCAAATGTTGTCTTCATTCTCCAAAAGTTGCAGATGACTTCTTCCAAAAGGTGTTGATGATGATCTCTTTTTTTTTTTTCCTGATTCTCCTCTCGCCCAAAAATGGCGTCCCGCCCCCTTTTTTTACATTTCAAAACCAACTCCAAAACCAACTTCTTCCAAAACCAACTTCTTCAAAACTGCCGTGCCTCTTTCTTTAAACATAAACCATATATTAATTGGGCTTAATTAATTTATAGAGAATTAAAAAGCCCAATTATTTCTTCTTCGTCCGACTTTCATCCCGACATTCACTCCGGTATTCAATCTGACATTGTTCAATAATGTTTTTGGCCTCTTTTCTTTGTTTTCTTCCACTTTTCCATAAGAAAGTTTTACACTTCTAGAACATCTATCAAAATCCGAAAATTACAAAATAAGTAGCAATCAAATACAAAAGTGAAGATTATTAATACCAAAACACATACTAAACAATGTCAAAATATAGCCTATCAAAATTCCCCCACACTTAGCTCATGCTTGTCCTCAAGCAAAACACACACAATTACCAAGAATTTAGCTCGATTATCACTGAAACAAGTTGAAAATAAGGGCAGCAAAATGACGTGAAGACTTAAAAGCTATCATTCTGTTAGTACCTCCTACCATCCTCATATTCTCAACCGGCTAATCAAGTCTAAATATTGGAATGAAGGACAAGAATTTACCCAAGTGAAACAAAAATTAACCTCAATCCAACATGTCAACCTTGGAAATAAGTCATTGGCCAAAATTGTCACAGGCGTCCACAACCGTTCCCACAAGCCGTGGCCCAGCCTGTTGTCCGCATCAAGCAAGAGCAACAAGCCTATATCACCCGTTTGTTCCACCACTTACAACTTTCCCAAAGTAAATATATATAATATATATATTTTTTTTTTCGTCCTGCACACTAGGCGAACCATGTAGAACAGACACTCTTCCCCCAAAGTGGGCTTTTTTTTTATGTATATATAACCGTCCTGCACACTAGGCAAACCATGTAGAACAGGCACTCTTCCCCCAAAGTGGGCATTTATTTAAAAACACCACCAACATACCAAAACAACCAATTCCTTCCAACGCTTTTTCCAAGAAGAACATCAAGGATCGAGGCTAATTAAAGTTCCAGCAAAAATGCAAATACAAGTACTAAATTCCAAAATTTACACAAGTTTAGCCAACTTAAAATAAGCCTCAAGCATACGGTGTTCACACGAACTTTAACTCTAAATCCACACAACAAATTTTTGCCCCGAAATTCAAAATGCGTCAAAGATCATCAATTTAAACTCAAGGTAATCATGTAATCATCAAAAACTCTTAAGGACTCGATTTTCACATACAAAATAACTCCAAACAACACAAAAATAGACTCGATTTTCACATACAAAATAACTCCAAACAACACAAAAATGCACCCCATACTCCCCCACACTTGCACGGAACATTGTCCTCAATGTTTCAACAATTCAATGATATCAAAACGCAAATACACAACAAATTGAAACGGAGGACTTCCCTGGATTAATTGGAGGGAGAAGAAGGGGCAGGATGAAAGTCCTGATGTTCATAAAACTGCAACAACCGACTCTCGATGGATTCAATTTGCCTCATTTCTGCCTGCTGGTTCATGAGAAGTCGGTGTTGTTGCACTCGAATTGTCATCATCTCTGATTGCATTTGTGTTTGTTGCTCCTGCAATTTAGTCATCTGTGAAAGAACTTGAGTCATCTTGGAGTCCATTGAGCTGAGCAGACCATAGAGATCGGGGTTATGCACCGGAGTGTCTCGACTACTTTGTCCCGGTGGACTTAGTAGAAGTGGTGGTGAAGCTGCCGATGGAGACTCGGGTGGGACTGCTTGTGTAGACTCGGGTGGAGCTGCTTGTGAAGGTATCTCTGTGTGGTGGCGAAGGCGACCTAGCCTTTGTCGATTCAGAATTGTTTGTGGTATCACAGCTTTTTCCTCAGAAAAATCCACCTCAAAGTGTTGGAAGACTTTAGATAATAACCGGCCATATGGCAAACACTTAGGACCATGATAAACAAGAGACTTGCTGATAAGATATAGAACGATCGTGGCCAAAGAAGGTCCGGTAGGTGTGTCGGTCGTATTCTCCAACTTATCTAAAGCGTAGCAATCAACTAGTCGAACATCCATATGACCACTACTTGAGCATGGAAACACATTATGATGGATCAAATAGACTAACAATCTGTGATGGATTGAGAGAGCACTTGCAGGGTTGCTAGATCGACTTATTTGCCGCCTGCAAAACTTTGAGTCATCCGGATCAGGAATTTCAGTGGTACGATGTTTGACAATGTTCCTTGTATACCTCCTGAATGCAACTTCTGAATTCCACAATGGCTCACTCTTAATAGTTTGTTTGCCAAGCTCAAAGGCCGGTCCATGGTCAGAAGAGTGTAAAATCGTGGAAAGTATTTCACGATTCAGCACTATGCTCTTCCCCTTCACATAGCTCTTCATAACTTCACCCGTCAACGAGTCTTTGCCCTCAATATTAGCATAAAATTGCTTAACCAAGTCTGGATAGTAAGTACGAGGCAAATTTAGCAATACCTCCCATCCCATGGAAGCAAAAGATTGGTGAACGTTGTATTCCTCCTCCAACTCCGGAGTAAGATCAGCTTCCTCAAGAATCTTAGTATTGACATTCTTATTGTACCACTCAAGTGCAGCAACATTAGAAAAACGTTGTCTATCCAGACCCCTTTGTTGACTAGGGCCCGATTCCTTGCTCCTCTTCCGTTTTGGCGGCATAGTGAACAAATCACAATCGCAAATTCAACCGAGCAAAAGACCAGTCTTCACTCGCTGCAACTTACTCCCTTGGTGCTGCCTTCGAGATGGTCGTTTACACACGAGTTGTTCTCGTTAAGAAGGGCAGGATAGGGGCTCCCGCGAAGCTTTCGGAAAAGGGGCCTAGTGTGTAAGCACAGCAATGAACCACGACGAACCCTCAGACGACCTATCTACGGTTGCTCCCCGAGACCGATGAAACCCGGCAACAAAACTCCTAGGTTAGCTGCCGTTCTAGCATCATCTTCTCGTGAAAACAATTGAATAGGGGAAGAAAGGAATTAGGGATTTGGAATTTTGGGGTTTGAATTTGTTGAATGGAAAAGGAAAGGGAGTTAGGGGAAGGAAGAAGAGATTGAGAATGGAAGAAGAAAAAAAAAGGGGGGGGAAAGGGAGTTAAACGTGCGGCGTTTTTTTTTTTTTTTTTTTTTTTTGAAAAAATAAATACAGAAAATAAAAATTGCTTACATAATTCACGAATACCGTGAGATGCTGGGTCGAATGCTGGACGAAATGTCGGACCCAGCTTTGCATTTCCTAATTCACGACTACCGTGAGATGCTGGATCGAATGTTGGAGGAAATGTCGGACCCAGCTTTGCAATTCCTTATCACAAATTTATAAAATGCGACGCTTGCTGGGTTGGAAGCTGGTTCAAATGTCGGACCCGTCTTCACTTCTTCCAACACTACGAAATATATTCCATCTTCATCCTAAACTCCCAATCTCAAAGTAAAATTTTACACCCAATATCCATCCTTTTCAACCAATCAACCCCGAAAAAGAATCATCATCTGCAGGACAACGCTTAACCATACACACCAAACACAAACTACAAAAGACCATAAAAGAAAACCAGAATTAAAGACATTGGGCTGCCTCCCAATAGCGCTAAGTTTACCGTCTTCAGCCAGACATACCTTCAAATTCAAGTGAAAGGGCCAAGAATGAAGGACTCGATCTTTCCAACATCCGCACTCTCTAAATACAGTTTTAGGCGTTGACCATTTACCACAAATGGTGTTTGCCCCTCCTTTGAGATCTCAATTCCACCGTGAGATCCAACCCGAGTAACAACAAAAGGACCGGACCATCGAGATTTAAGTTTTCCGGGAAATAACTTCAGGCGAGAATTGAAGAGTAGAACCTTTTGGCCAACCTGAAATTCCCTTCTAGAAATATGATGATCATGCCATGCTTTTGCTCTTTCCTTGTAAATGCGGGAGTTCTCATAGGAATCACGACGAATCTCCTCCAACTCATTTAATTGTAAGACTCGCTTTTCACCTAGGCGGATTTACGATCATAATTAAATGTCTTTACTGACCCAATAAGCACGATGCTCCAACTCAACCGGTAAGTGACGGGACTTCCCAAAAACTAAACGGTAAGGGGACATTCCTATCGGTGTCTTGAAAGCGATCCTATACGCCCATAGAACATCATCCAACTTCAATGACCAATCCTTTCGAGAAGAATTCACAGTTTTTTCTAGGATTTGCTTGATCTCTCGATTAGAAACTTCAACCTGACCACTTGTTTGTGGATGATAAGTGGTTCCCATTCGGTGCTTCACACCATACTTACTCAATAAAGACTTGAAATGTGCATTATCAAAATGAACTCCATGATCACTAATGATAGCTCGAGGAACTCCAAATCTTGTAAAAATGAACTTTTTAACAAACTTTACAACACTCTTGCTAGTGTTGTCTGCTAAAGCCACTGCTTCCACCCACTTGGTGACATAATCAACTGCTACCAAAATATACAACATACCATATGATGGTGGAAATGGGCCCATGAAATCCAGCCCCCACAAGTCAAATGGTTCAACTTCTAGAATTCCTACTTGAGGTAGTTCATGACGACGACCAATATTCCCTGTTTTTTGACAACGATCACAAGACATAACAAAACTTCGAGCGTCCTTGAATAAGGTAGGCCAAAAGAAACCCGATTGAAGAACCTTTGCTGCAGTTCTATCAGGGCCATGGTGACCGCCACAAGCATAAGAATGATAATGCTCCAAAATCGGCCTCATCTCCTCCTCCGGTATACATCTACGAATCATACCATCAACACACCTCCGGAATAGCAATGGATCATCCCACATATAATGCTTCACCTCAGAGAAAAACTTCTTTCGTTGAGCAAAAGACCAATCATAAGGAATGACATTTGAGACTATAAAATTGACATAATTGGCAAACCATGGAGCATTGTATGTGTGAATTAACATAAGTTGCTCATCGGGAAATTGATCTCGAATAGGAATATCATCCTTCCTATCCACACCTTCCAAGCGAGATAAGTGATCTGCAACGAAATTTTCCATACCCTTTTTATCTTGAATTTCCAAGTCAAACTCTTGAAGCGAAGAAGAGCCAACGGATTAACCTCGGCTTAGCATCTTTCTTTGACGTCAAAAACTTGATAGCGAGTGGTCGGTGAAAACAACAACCTTAGAACCAACAAGATAAGATCGAAATTTCTCAAAGGCAAACACTATAGCTAGTAATTCCTTTTCTGTCGTGGTGTAATTGATTTGAGCACCATTTAGTACTTTACTAGCATAGTGAATCACATGTAATCGCTTATCTTTCTTTTGACCCAAAACAGCACCAAGTGCATAATCACTAGCATCACACATCATCTCAAATGGCAAACTCCAATCCGGTGCAGTGATAATAGGTGCAGATGTGAGTTCCTTCTTAATTGTATTGAAAGCTTGAAGACATTCTTGAGTAAATACAAACTTCACATCCTTTGCAAGCAAATCGCAAAGAGGTTTCACAATCTTGGAAAAATCTTTGATAAATCGACGATAAAAACCAGCATGTCCAAGAAAGCTTCGAACTCCTTTAACGGAAGTAGGAGGTGGTAACTTCTCAATTACCTCAACTTTTGCTTTATCCACCTCTATTCCTTTTTCAGATACTTTATGACCTAACACAACACCTTCTTTTACCATGAAATGACATTTCTCCCAATTTAGTACTAAATTCGACTCTTCACATCTTTCCAAAACACGGTTTAAATTCTTCAAACAAACATCAAAAGAAGCACCATAAACTGAAAAATTGTCCATAAATACCTCTATGATATCTTCGACCATGTCGGAAAAGATAGCCATCATGCACCGTTGAAAGGTGGCCGGAGCATTGCAAAGACCAAAGGGCATCCTTCTATATGCAAATGTGCCATATGGACAAGTAAAAGTGGTCTTTTCTTGATCATCGGGGCTGACAACAATCTGATTGTACCCAGAATAGCCATCAAGAAAACAATAAAATTGGTGACCAGACAAACGCTCTAAAATCTGCTCAAGAAAGGGTAAAGGAAAATGATTCTTTCTTGTGGCTGCATTCAGCTTTCGGTAGTCAATACAAACTCTCCAACCCGTAGTAGTGCGAGTGGGTATCAATTCATCCTTATCATTCTTGACTACCATCATACCACCCTTCTTTGGAACAACTTGAACAGGACTTACCCAAGCACTATCAGATATAGGGTAAATGATCCCAGCATCAAGTAATTTGATTATCTCCTTCCGAACCACTTCTTTCATGTTAGGATTCAACCGGCGTTGATGTTCAACTGAAGGCCGAACATCATCCTCCATGAGAATTTTATGCATGACCACTGATGGACTGATGCCTTTAATATCAGAAATACTCCAGGCAATTGCTTGTTTGTGGTCTCGAAGGCATCCTAACAAAGAAACTAATCTCTCGTCGTACTCAAAGAAGAAGATATAATAACAGGATATGTCTCATCTGGACCCAAAAATGCATACTTCAAGTGAGTTGGTAATTGCTTGAGTTCCAATTTCGGATGTGGTGTTTCTTCGATAGCATTCACCGATTCAATGTGGGCATTCTTCAAGGGGGAGATCTCCTTGACCTTCTAAAAACCTCACCGCATCTAAACATTGATCATCTAATGTAGAATCATCCAAGCTTCTAGCAACTACCTTCTCATACACATCGACGGGGTGAAGGATGTGTCACACTCTAAAGCACATATATCAACAAGCATCCATTCGACAACATGAAGAATATGCGAGAATGGTTCTTCATAGCTTTAGAAACTTGAAATTCCTCGTTTCTCTCCCCCAACTCGAGAGTTAATACACCGGTTACCATGTCAATATTTGTTCCTCCAAGTAACTAAGAAAGCTCGCCCAAATATGATTGGAGTGTTGACATCTTCCTCCATATCCAAGACAATAAAATCTGCGGGGAAGATAAAATTTTCCAACTTTGACTACCATATCCTCTATCATTCCAGTGGATATCGTAGAGAACGATCCGCTAATTGAAGCACTACATTAGTTGGCACTAATTCAAGCATATTTCAACTTCGGAAAAACGAGAGAGGCATTAAATTGATAGCAGAACCAAGATCACATAAACATTTAGCCACTAAAATATTCTCAATATAGCACGGCACCGTGAAGCTACCCGGATCTACTCTCTTTAATGGTAAAGGATTCCGAACTATAGCCGAACACTTTGCTAGACATCGGAACCGTAGCAAATTCCTCGCAATTTCTCTTTGTTACACAATAAATCCTTCAAGAACTTTGCATAAGCGAGGCATGTTTGCCATAGCTTCGGCAAAAAAGGGATATCAACATGTAGCTTTTGGAACATCTCCAAAAATTTTTTGATATCTTCCTTCATCGACTTCTTCTTCAAACGGGAAGGAAAAGGAATAGGAGGAACATAATTATTCAACTCTGGTATGTTGTCCAATTTTACCTTGTCCTCCGTAGAAACTGGAATTCGAACTTCCCCATCAGAATTACTCTCAACTTTCTCTTCAGAATTAGGCACCACATGTGCCTTGTTCACTGGATCATTAAGTATCTTCCCAGAACGAAGGGAGATGGCTTTAGCCTCTTTAGGATTGGTCTCAGTGTTACTCGGAAGTTTTCCCTGATCCCTTCCTCCAATGCTATTAGCAATTTGACCCATTTGATGCTCAATATTCTTGTTCGACTGCCTTAACTCGTTTAAGGCAACTTGTTGGTTTTTGAGCACTTCAGTCAATGTTTCCTCCCATGTTAGTTTTTTCTGTTGAGGAGGTTGTGGAGGTGGAGCTTGTGGAGCTACTCGTTGCTGATTATATTGAAATCCAGGAGGTTGTGAGCTGCTCCCTTGTTGTCTCCATGAAAAATTCGGGTGATTCGTCCAACCCGGATTATAAGTAGCAGAATATGGATTATTCTTTTGCATAAGTGGTGCTGGTGGTCCTCCCCCATAAGGACCAGCGTAACACACATCCTCATAAGAAGAATTATTTTGTTCTTCTTGCTGACCTTGATTTGTTGGAGGCCCCGTCATGTATTCATTTGCTTGTTGTTGAAGTGGTTGTTGTGGTGTCTGCATCATGATCTGCATGTTCTGTAGCTTCTTGCCCATTTCCGCCATTTGAGTAGTTAAATTGTTGAAAGCTGATGTATTGATTTCATTAACTTCATTAACCGGAGCTTTTTGTCCTCGAACTGCTTTCTGCATAGAACCTTCAGCTAGCTCTTTGAAAATATTATTCATCTCATCAGCCGTCTTGTTTCCAATAAAACCACCAGCACTTGATCCACAAGCTGTTGAGTGATCTCAGTTAGCCCATCATAAAAATACCGCACAAGTAATGCGTCAGAGAATTGATGGTGTGGACATTGAGTAATAAGTGCTTTGTATCGCTCCCATGCTTCATGAAGAGGCTCTACTACAGCTTGTGTAAATGTGCAGATCTTGCTTCTGTTATCGTTGGTCTTTTGAGATGAATAATACCTTGAGATGAACACATCATAAACTTCGTCCCAAGTAGACAATGATTCTTTCTCCAAACCAAGCAACCAAGTCTTTGCCCTATCCTTTAAACAATAGGGAAAACAACGCATCTTCAACTCCTCCTCGGTTAAGCCACTCAATGGAAAGGTTTGTAGAATAGCAAAGAATTCCCTAATGAATGCCAAGGGATCTTCATTCGCCAATCCATAGAAAATTGGGAGTGTGTTGAAATGCAGATTCTTCAACTCATAATTCCGGGCTCTCGTACTCAGCCTAATACAATGAGGATTGGCTGCAATGACGGGCCTCTGAATATCTCGAAGGCGCATAGCCGGCGGTTGTTCTGGACCACGTCCATTGTTTTCTTCAAGCCTCTCCGCCATTGGAACAGCTGGTTCTGTTTCAATTTCCAATTCAGATTGTGGGATGTCTGAACCCAATCCTTGAGAAGGTGGTTCTTGCAAATTTCTCTTCCTTAGCTTTTTGGCTTTGTTGTTTCTTCTGCACGTCTTCTCGATCTCTGAATCCAAAATGAGTAAAGGCTCCTTTTGAGATCGGGTCATAAACCAAGTACCTGAATATATCGAAACAGCATATATAAAAAAAACAAACTTAAATAAAAATTACTAGAATAACACAAGTAGACAAATAAACACCGTCCCCGGCAACGGCGCCAAAAACTTGATAGGAATTTTTATTCGCAAGTGTACGAATTTAGTCCTATTGTAGTAATAAATCTTGGAAGACCAAGGTCGAACCACAGGGACAACGATTTCTCTACTTAAATTATATCTAATTACAATAAACAAGTAAACCAATTGTGATGATTGTGTTAAAACGAAAAGCACTAAAATATTGATACGAAAACAGATGAGAAAGAACTAGGGGCGTCGGGCTATGATTATGAATCTAGTTAACCTATTGATTATGTTCTTCAACTATCCTACGGCATGCACTCTATTATATCTTAAACAATCTCTCGATTCGGATAAGACGTGCTCGCATAAATGCTATACCTACTTTCGTGATATAGAAATTAAACGAACCCATTACAATCATAGGTGTTGAACATGCTATACCCTTATTAGCCTACTTTCGTGACTATTCTCGGATATAATCTATTATCTATTGCACGAATCAATCTCGAGGGTTACAAGAAATTAATTCCAAAGAGCACATACATGTTGGCCAAACATATACATGTAATGAACACAAGATAATAGAACTCGGAAATTGAAGAAGAACAAAAACCAATAAAAGCTAAAATTCATCCATAAACATAAGCAATCCTAACCCCTAGCAAAGGGAATTAGCTACTAGACATAATTACTAAAACATAAGAGAATTCGAATACAAGCATTGAAAAGAAAAGATAAGAAGACTTCTCAATCTCTAAGTCGAATCTTGTTCAAATGTTGTCTTCATTCTCCAAAAGTTGCAGATGACTTCTTCCAAAAGGTGTTGATGATGATCTCTTTTTTTTTTCCTGATTCTCCTCTGCCCAAAAATGGCGTCTGCCCCCCTTTTTTACATTTCAAAACAACTCCAAAACCAACTTCTTCCAAAACCAACTTCTTCAAAACTGCCGTGCCTCTTTCTTTAAACATAAACCATATGTTAATTGGGCTTAATTAATTTATAGAGAATTAAAAAGCCCAATTATTTCTTCTTCGTCCGACTTTCATCCCGACATTCACTCCGGTATTCAATCTGACATTGTTCAATAATGTTTTTGGCCTCTTTTCTTTGTTTTCTTCCACTTTTCCATAAGAAAGTTTTACACTTTTAGAACATCTATCAAAATCCGAAAATTACAAAATAAGTAGCAATCAAATACAAAAGTGAAGATTATTAATACCAAAACACATACTAAACAATGTCAAAATATAGCCTATCAATTTGCTTCGATTAACTAATTATTGATCGGTTAAACATAACAAGAAAATAACAAATTTATTTTATCATTATTATCATAAAAATAATGTTTTAAAATAGACTTAAAAAATATAAAACTTTGATAAATACAAATCAAATAGTAATTAAAAATGAAATTTATGCTAATCACAAATATTTATAAGCAAATGATATTCATTGTGATGAAAAAGATTCTAAAAAATAAATACTTTTTTATGTGAATCCCAAAAATATACTTAAATGTAATTATAAATAATGAATTGATCTTTTAATTAGTTCAGTTCACCATCGGTTTTTGAGACATGAAAACCATAGTCGAACAACTACATCAGTTTTTAAAAATTAGAGCAAAAAATGATCGATCGGTTCAATTTTCGGTACGGTTTCATTTGTTAGTCGGTCGGTTCACTTTTTTAATCTCTTTTGGTCAGCCCTAGTTGTTATGATTCTTTTATTTCTTTTTGCTGTAAACACTATTAATTAATTTTCATTTTATTTTTGTGAAATAATATTTTAAAATATTTGTATTTATTTTATTTTCTTAATAATTCAACATAATATTATTTCTTATTATACTTAACATTTTATTCTTTTTTTAATTTTCATATAATCAGATAATATAATACTCCCTACGTCCCATTGGAAGCGTCTTGTTTCCAATGGGCACGGATGTTAAGAAAATAATAATGTGTGGTGTATATTGTTTGATTTTTGGATAGTTAAATCTTGTCCACATATTCTAGCCTTTTTTAGAAATAAGACGCTTCCAATGGGACGGAGAGAGTATTTTCTAACACAATTCCAATTACTAATTTTTCAAAATAAAATAATGGGCGATTTTTCTTTAAATCTATTTTTTAATATTTTCTTACTATTCTTATATTATTTATTTGTTTTGTTTTTCTTTTTACTTTATAACAAATTTACCTAATTTATTTTCCCTATTTTTGAATTAATGATATTTTTCCCCTTTGTTATTATTTTATATTATATTAACCTACTGATGAATCATTTATTATTTTTCCATTTTTTAGTATTTTATAATATACTAACATAATATTTTTTTCGATTCACAATACTTATTGTTCCATATTTTCTAACTACCACTGTTATTTCTTTTACTTTCTTTTTTCATTTTTTTCATTTTATTATAAGCTAATATGTTTGTATAATTATTATTTTAATGATCAAATTTATATAATCCAATAAAGTATCCACATTTATAGGTAATATCGTAACTAATAGGATAATTTTCATATCTATATCTTATTATCCAAAAATTATATATATTGGTTAAGTCTAATTAACATTTATATTTTTTAAATTCAGTTATACGGATTGAAATTAGTGTTCATCTAATTAATTTACAAATCTCCACTTATCCAAATATACTAGATTTACAAATTCTAATATTTACTTCATAATTTTATTAGAAAATAGTTTATCGGTTAATATGGTAGAAGATTTTTATAGTAAACTAAAATCTCGTTTCCATTATCTTTATGAGATTTTATAGGTTAATATGGTAGAAGATTATTCAAATTTTTGCCAAAATTCAAATTCCAAATGAGATTTTTTGGAGGGTTATTTAAATTTTTGGAACCCACCAATTATATATGTTAACTACCACAAATATATATAATCTATCCTTTATCCTCTCCCTCCAATTATATATGTTAACGTGATTTGATCAAGATATAATAATTAAAGGAAAATAATTGAATTGATGATAATTAACTTTTTATTTTCTTTTTACAAACCATTTTTCATGATATTTTCTATTAATTTTTTATTTTTCTATTATTTTATAACAAGTTGACATATTATTTTTGTACGGTTCATAATTTTTTTAAGTCTTTCATTTTTTATTTTGTAATAAGTTAACATGGTGTTTTACTTTTCCTATCTTTTATTAATAAAAAAATTATAATGTCAATAACTGATTTTGCAAAATAAAAGAATTAATGATACTTTTATTAATCTTTTATTAATTATCATTAGTTAATATGATCGTTTGCTACTATTCATAATTTTTTTTTCTTTTCTTTACTCATATTCTTTTACTAATCACAATATTCTTTTATTTGCTTTTTAATTTTTATTTTATAATAAATTTACATAATCTTTTCTTTTTCCTATTTTTTAATAATTCATTTAACATAATTTCAACAAGTAATTCAATTAAAAAAGGAAGGCTTCTAATTATAATATATAGTAATATTATAGCTAGGGTAGTAAAAAATCGAATCAAATATTCATTCGAACGTTAAATTTGATTTGTATGTGATTCAATGTTAATATTCGAATTATTCAATTATTTCTCTGTTTGTTTTATTTTTTTTTATAAATGATATTACTCAGTTTGATTTTGATATGGTTTAGCACCTGTTCAATTCAATTTGAACTTTTCAATCCGAAAAAAAATCAAAATTAAGTACTAAATTTATAATATAATTTAAACTATATTACGTCTATATGAATATGGTTTATGTTGATGATATATATTTATATTTAGTCGAATATCATTAAATTTGTATTCATACTTGAATGCTTCTCGAATCATATATAATATATATATATTTGAATTCAAATATCAGGTTCTCGAATATAAAGATCAAAGTTGGAGTTCGAATACAAAATCGAATCAAAAGGATTTACTTTTTAATCGTGCTAGCTATAGAACTACTAAGAGATATACACACATTATTACGAGAAAATATTTTATACTACTTCATCTAGTAATTTAAGTTTTAAAACTAATAATCTAATATTTCATATAGTATTTGAACAAAAAAAAAAAAAAAACTCAAAACAATTACTACTTAATATATTACTTTTTTATTAGCTATATATGTTTGTAAACAAATCGAATCGATCCTATTCGTCTTCGATTCGAAATTCAAAAGACCTTATTCATTTATTATTAAAGTATTTAATTTGATGCATATTCGTTTACAAACCTAGCTAATAAAATTATTCGTATTTTACAAACAATGTTATTCGGTTTGAACTTGATTGGTGTTGATACTATTCAATTCCACTCGAAAATTAAGATAAAAAATGAATTATACAAAATGATGAATTAAGATAAAGAATAATATTTAATGGAATTAATAAGGGCAAAAATAAAAATAAAATTATAAAAAATATTACTCATAAACGTAAAAATATTAGATGGAACTAATTAAGGGGGTGTTTGGGATAGCTGAAACTGATCGATAAGTGCTGAAAGTTGTTAAAAGCTGCTGAAAGTGGCTGAAAGTAGCTGAAAGCTGCTGATTTTGATAATTTGTAAGTGTTTGCAAAAAGTGATGAAAGTCAAAAATTAATATTTGAAAATATTAATAAAGTGGTATCTTATAAAATGAAAATGTTATTTATATCTCACTTATTAAACAAATTTAGAATTTTTACACAATTAAAATTTAAAATTTATTTCCACTCATATAAAATAGTATTCTAATAAAAAAATATTAAAATAAAAATTAGAAAAAAAATTAAGTATAATTAATATTATTAATTAAAATCAAGAATAAAAAAGATTATAAATTATATTAATAAAACAAATATTTACTTATTCTTTGTTAAATGACAAATAAGAATTATACATATAAATAAGCAATATCGATCATTAATTGAAAAAAATAGTTATAAAATTATAATATAATGTATGAATTAAAAAAGTTAAAATTATAAAAGCTATAAGATATCAGCTTCAGCTGCCGAAAACCAGCTTACGAAAATTCTTAATCTTGGACCCAAATAGCTTTCAGCAGCTTTATAAACTGGATTTTCCAAACACCAAATTCATTTCCCGAGAGAGCTTTCACCTATAAGCTGTTTCAGATAAGCTATCCCAAACACCCCCTAAATCTTATTACTCCTCAAATATTTTCTTTCTGAAAATTAGTATTTGATAATCTTGAAAATTATCGTTAATCCCTTCTTCTTAAATTAAAATTCAAATTTTTCCTCAAAAATTTGGAGGCTTGTTTAAATTTTTCAAAACCCACTCCAATTTTTAATATATCCTCAGACTCACTTTTTATCAACATCTTCCCACTCCTCTCCTCTACAAAATACGGTTTTTTTTCCTTTATCTTCAAACTTCATCTCACGAGGTGTAAATCAGCCATTCCTCAATCAAAACCTTTGACTTCCATCTCTCTACTTGGTTATATTCAAAGAGGCAGGACTAGAGAGAAAAAAGAAACGGGAAAATTCGTTTTGATTTGCGTTTTGTTTCAATGTAAATTCGTTTTTACGCTGGTTTTTTTGGTTGTTGTTTCCGCTTTGGTTAATTTTGAGTGCGTGTTTTGTTTCCGCTCGATTCGGCCGCTCGCCGTTAGGGTACTTTCTCTCTACAGGGCGAAGAAGTATCATTCCTGCTCACCGAAATTCGCTTTATCTAAAAAGGTCAAATCTCATCATGAAAAAAGGTATTCACCTTTGAGTTCGATTTGAACAGATAATTGGTGTAAATTGAATAAGAAATCTATTGAAGCAGAAATTGTTATTAATTGGGAGTTCCCATGGATCGTATTTGTACAGATCGACCTCGGTGATGATGGCAACCGGCAGAGGGGCAGCGGCCGCCTTCTTCTTGAGATAGCGGACAAGAAGATCTGGTGTTTTGTGAGAGTTAGTTGGTGTTAGACCACTTATTTGGCTGTTCGGAGAATCGAGAATGACTCATATCCTTCCGATATGTTTCTACTCTCTGATTTGAGATTACTTTTTTTTTTTTTTTTGAGATATATATTTGCCTTTTGTGTTGTTCTTTTGTGATTGGTGTTGGTAGACATGAAAACTGAATTGTTATAGAGCCAGTTTTTTTTGTTTTTTTATTTTATTTTGGAGAGATCTATTGTTCTTTCAAATAATATCTTGATGACTCCTCTTGAAATTGAATGTAGATATAAAGGATCTTCAATCAATTGGATATGATCGGACCTTGGTTCTGTTGAAGAGCTAGCACCCCTTCTAACATCTCCGTCTTAAAGAGGAATGTCATCCATAAAAGAAAGAAGCCAATGGGCGGTATCGATAAATGGAATGGTCCAGGCCCAAGTCAAATCCAAACTTTTGAAGATAATTTTCAAAAGCACAAGCCCTGCGGGAAATAAAGTCGTCTGAGTTTGAAGTATTCTTCGGAATCCCAATAGTCAAGGCAAAGATAATTGGGTGTCGTACGTAATTTATAAATAACTTTTTCCATTTTCGCAAAATATGGTTGTATTTAATCAATTCATTAATAAAATAATAATTGATTTTATATTTTTTTTGCAAGAATTAAATCGTAGTTATTACTGCTAAATTAGTATCAAATATATAATAATATTTAATTATATTACAAAAATTTATTGCAATTGCATTTTAATAATTAAAAAATATAAAAATATATGTTTATTTAGCGAGGAAAACTATTTATCGGCGAGGAAGAGTATATTGGACTTTTCATATTAAAGGCATAATTGATAAAGGGTGTTTTAGTAATTTTACATTATACATTGGCGTCGAAATTCTTCCTCGCTGTTGAGTTTATATATTAGCAAGGAAGGTTATTTTTTCCTTGCTACTGTAATTGAGCATTAGCGAGGAAAGTCATTGGTGACACAACATTGGCGAGAAAACAACATTCCTCGCGAATGCACTATTTCGTCGCTAAAAGTATACCTTTGGCGACAAAATGCGCCTTGCTAAAAATCAATTTTCCTGTAGTGGCGACTTGTAAAGTCTGCTCGGTCATATTCGCGAAGCATACTCTGTACCACCCGGGTTCCGTGCAATGGCATGAGACCCCGGGAGAAATATTGAGCCTAACTTCATGCAGCATACATTTCCACACATTCAATTCTTCCTCCACACTCGATTCCTTTAAGAAGGTTTGTAAATGCAATTTGACAACCTCATTGACAGCGCGTACCAGAAGGCCTTGCAAACCGTTGCCAAATGGGTAAATAGTGAAGTAAATACAACCAAGACGCAAGTCTTTTTCCGGACTTATTCTCCTGTACACTTCAGGTTTGCACTAAATACGCGTTGCTATACATAGTATCTTTGCTTTCAAGAATGTCATTAGAAATAGTGTTCTTATCTTATGCAAGAAATGCACAGAAAGTTGAAGCCATTTTGTCAGAACTTAGCATCCAAAATCAAGAAAGCATGTTTCTTTACATTCTTTATCTGTTACAAAGCCATGCATACGCGTAGCAACGCATATTATCTTTGCTTGCAAGGTTTCAATGGCATTAAAAATAGTGTCTTTAACTTCTTATCTTATGCAAGGGCCACTTTGTTAGAATTTGACATTCAAATCAACTAAACATGTTTCTTTACATCTGTAATTATCTCGTTCATACGCTTAGCAATACATACTATCTTTGCTTGCAAGGTTTAAATGTCATTAGTAATAGACAAATAGCGTTCATATGCAAGAAAATCACAAATAGTTAGGCAATTTTATCATAACATGTCATAGAAAACATGTTTCTTTACGTGCTTCGTCCCTAACAATGCACACGCGTTTTATAGGGGTGGTGATTGGAGAACCGGAGGAAACTGTCATTTGGAGACGCTACCAGAACTTGGTTCTTCTTTAGTGCCATCTCAGACATGGACTAAATACAGCATTTTCTCCCAAGTTTTATCATCCAACGCAAATATAAAACAAGGGCTGCACGCAAATATAAAACTTTCATCGCCCCGGGAAGGAAATTCTTTGAATGAATGGCGACTCTTGTCCGTCGTAACCAATGCACGACCCCCTAAGGGCTAAGGCAATAACAGGAAGCTCTAGCCCCACGTCGAGCCTTTGATTTGAGACCGGTCTTGATGGACCCGGATCTGCTAGTTGGTTTACAACAAATGGTTGATCCGCTCGAGGACGACTCCACTCCCAAAACAAGAAGGGCTGTCGCTTCAATCGTCGTAAACTCTTCCGAAAACCCAATCCCCGGTAATTCTCTCATGTCGGACAACGATTTCGCGCAAGAATTGCAGCTCGAAGAGGTCATAATCTTCCCTCTTGTCAATCTCCGGCCCCCTCAGAGAAAAAAACCAAAACTCGAACCGTCTGGAGCAGGGCCGGTCCTGAGAAATAATGGGCCCAGGACGAACAATTAAAAAAGGGCCCCTCTCTATGAACTAATAGTTATGTTATGTACCTATTATTTTCAATACACAAAATTGCCAAATCATTCAATATTTCTTGCAACATAGTTGATCTTAAATATGTTTTCAATAACTCCAACTTTGAAAAACTTCTCATGTTTGATGCTACAGTAACATGCATAGTCAACAAAATCCTATAAGCAATTGCAATATTTGGATAACAATCTACTCTTTTCACAAATTCAAGAATTTCACTAGCTAATTTTTTATTGATCCATGAAATTTTTATTCTGTAAATGCCCTTCTGAATAATAGTTGACTAACTTAAAATTTTATCAAACATTGGGGACTAATAAACTAAAAGAAAAAAAATTACGGACCAATTCATCCAAACTAACAAATAATGGGCACCATTTGTGTCAATTTACCTTTAGTAAAAGAAAGGTATCATCTGTCCCATAGAAAGTGTCTTGTTTTCCTTTTCAAGCCGTCTCATAGAAATTGTCTTGTTTTTTAAAAAGGCAAACTATAATATATGGACCAAAATTAACAAGCCAGAAAAAGTCAAATAATATACACCACACAATTCTATTTTCTTAATCTCCGTAACCCATAGAAAGAACACACTTTCTATAAGACGGAGAGAGTATGTTCATCAAAACAATTATAAAAGCAATATTGCATTTATTGGTTTTGGGTCACTGATTTAACATAGGCCCAATAAGTAGAGAATACCGGATAAATAGGCCCGAACCAACGTTTCTGGTTTATATTAAGACTCAAAGCCCGACCCAGTTTCCAATTTCTGCTATTGGAATTAGTTTTTGTCAATTAGGTATTTGAGGTGCGAAGTTTGTATGTACTTATAAGCTCGGCTATTGCAATATTATTCTACCAATCAAATGGGGTGTTTATGTTTTATTTTTCATTTAATAAATATAATCTCCCAAAAAATACTAAGCAAAATCACATGGGAAAAATGTTTTGCTTCCCACTAACACAACAAAGAAGAAAATGTTGGACCAAACATCTTTAGAAACTTCTGCTTTTAGCCAAAACAAAAATGACTAACTTTCAAGTTATTATCCTCGTGTTTGGATTTAAAATCTTTCGCTTTTTATGTATAAAACGTTTATATTATCGATTATACTTGCGATTCTAACGTAAATTTGATATATCGTTGTGATGGTATATTCTCGATATAGTCTAGTTCGATGACTAGTCTCCTGAGAAAAAAGGAGATTATTAGGGTTAACTCTGAGATGATAATTAGGAAAATAATAGTAGGCATACAATAGCAATCAGTCATTTAATTTCCGAACGTTATAAGTCAATTATGAAGACAAGATTGAGTGGCACACCATTAGGATTCCGTGCAATGTGTAAAAAAATTTCAACCAAAAAAACTAAATTCCTAAGGCATGGGACCAAATAGTCTTACAATCACTCTTGAGAGTGTTGAATGAAAAGCCACCAAGAATGACATACCACCTCTCATGGACTGCGACTTGCCTCAAATCTTATTATTTTATAATTTTGGAATTTATTCTTTGTTATCTAGCATATACATTTATATATTTATAATTATATGCACGATAGAATTAACATGAATATTTATATAATGGATTGTATATTAATTTAGTTCTTTAATTATATTGGTCTTCCCCCCCAAAAATAAAGAAATTCACTACACATAAAAATATGCATTTTGGTTCGGAACTTGGAATTGAGTTCAAATTCGCAATTCTAATATTATTCTAAATCTTAATTTCGACATACTTACTCTAAATACCTTATATATCCTAATTGCAAAAACTTTTTTTAACCAAACGATTCAAACGCGCTAGGCACTATCTAGTGAGTAGTGGCCTCTGCAGAGTATGTTTAATTATCCTAATCCAATGATGAGTTTAGAGGATTAATAAGAATATGTTAGGTGAGAAAAGGCTTCGACACTATTTAATAAAAAAAAGTTTTTTTTTAAATTTATTCTGGCACTAAATTTATGCTAGTTGAGTCTGACGAAAGAATAACGAAAGCGGAGAGTCCCATTATAAAATATGCTTCCAATTTCTAAGCATATACTAGTATAATTTATTTTATTTCAGATCTTTTATTTTATTTTTTTAGTAAAATAATTTTAATATTTCTATTAGTATTACTATCCTCGTCCCGCTATTTCCGGCACACTTCATTTGGGCATGGAAATTAAGAAAGTAGATGATTAAGAATGAGATATGGGTAGGTGATAAAGTAGGAGAGAGAAGATGAGTGAGAGTAGATGATAAAGTAAGAGAAAGAAAATGATAAAATAAGAGAGAGCATATGATAAAGTAAGAAAAAGTAGAAGAAGTAAGATGGTAAAGTATGAGAGAGATGATAGTTATTTCCAGATTAAGAAGTGTACCAGAAATAGCATGACGTCCATTTCGGGAAAGTGTGCTAGAAATAGCGGGACAGATGTAGTATATTATAAGCTCAATCATGTATAATTATAACCTGGGCGTGAGAATTGTTTATTTTAAAAAATTGCAAATTATTACTACTATTTTTAAAAAAAATATGTTAATCTCCAAAACTGCTTTCCAAATCTTGGCCGACACTATTTAGTTACTCACAAGTCACTAGGGGTGTAAGTGGTTCCGCTCCCAACCGCGAAACCGATCGGACCGAACCGAATCAAACCGAAAAATGTGGTTTGGTTCGGTTTCGCGGTTTGGTTCGGTTAATTTTTTTAAGAACCGTTTACATTCAGTTTGGTTCGCGGTTTCAAGAATTTTTGAACGGTTCGAACCGAACCGAACCAATGTCCTATTTTTTAATTTTTTTATTTAATATTTGTCTTTCTTATATGAGAATATCGTTGGATTTAGATATTAGATATAAGTTAAGATCAATTTTAATCTATACAAAAGGAAGATAAATGAGTAACAACTCTACACTTATGAGTTCGGAATGACTGACATCCTATAAACTATTATTTTTGCATTATTTAGGATTTAAAAAATAAATAAATAAATAAAAAGATGAACCGATGAACCGAACCAAACCATTTATTAGCGGTTCGGTTTGGTTCGATTCCGATATTTTGAAACACATCGAACCAAACCGAACCGAACCATTTTCTATGTGTTCGGTTCGGTTCCTAAAATACATAAAAAATCGAACCAAACCGAACCGTTACACCCCTACAAGTCACAAGTAAATTCTTACTATCGATTGAGAGTGGTTAACTATAAACATTGACCACTCAATAGGAATAAATTTTTACATATCAATTGAATTTTATATGATGTATTTATATATAAATACTAATAATGTATACTTACTACAACACATAATTGTTTTTGGAACGACTAAAATCTATATTCGCTATTGATATATATATTAGTTGATGTTGTTTCTTGTAATAATCATTATACCATATAAGAAATATTTAACATTATAGACTAACTATAAGTGACATGTTTACAAATAATGATGAAAGTAGGATTTGAAATGTCGACATTCGAAACTACTATACATATTTATTTATATATATATAATCAATTCACTTAATTTAATTATATCCATGTACAAGATCATAATAGTCCCTTTCACTAGTTGATTAAAGTAACGTGGCCCAGAAGAAATTACCGACACCCATCAACCGCCAATGCTAATTCGAATTAGAGCGACCAATACTCGACATATCTTTTTTAAATTCGTTGACTTTCTATCCTTTCCGCACTTAGAATTAGTTAATGTTTCCTCTAGGGTGTAACTGTTCGATTTTTCATGTATTTTAATAATCGAATCGAATCGTTTATAAATGGTTTGGTTCGGTCGATTCATTGGTTCAAATTTTTATTTTTTTATTTTTTAAATCTTAAATAATTTAAGAATAATAGTTATAGGATGTCACTCATTCCGACCTCATAAGTATAGAGTTGTTACTCTTTTCTTTTCCCTTATATATTAAAATTGATTTTAACTTAAATATAATACTCCCTCCGTTCCACTTCATTAGTCCACTTTCTTTTCAGCACGGAGATTAAGAAAGTTGTTTATTGTGTGTAAAGTAGTATAAAGTAGTGGGGTCCACTAGAATATATAAGAGTGTTATTTTAAGTTAAAAAAGAAAAGTGGACTAATGGAGTGGAACAGTCCGAAAATGAATGATGGACTAATGGAGTGGAACAGATGGAGTATCTAAATCCAACAATATTCTCATAAAAGAAAGACAAATGTGAAATAAAAAAAATAGGATATTAGTTCGGTTCGAACCGTTCAAAATTTCTTAGAACCGCGAACCAAACTGATTGCAAAAGATTCTTAAGAAAATAAATCGAACCAAACCACGAAGCCAAGTCGAACCACATTTTTTGATTTGGTTCAGTTAGGTCTGATCAGTTTCACGATTCGAAGCATAACTACTTACACTCCTAGTTTACTTCGTCCTATTAGAAAATAACATATTTTCCTTACCTAAATGTCCTATCATATTTAACTATTAAATAATCAAATAATTTCACACCACATAATATCATTTTTTTATCATGTGCCCAGAAAATGCATCTTTTATAGGGGAAAAAGAAAGTATTATTTATTATATATTTAAGAAAATATATTTCCTTGACCATTACATTTTATAATTTTGAAAAGCATGCATCCATTGTCATAAAATTGATATGTGCTCACGAATTTCTCTCGTGAAATCGATATCTTATTTTTAATAAAATTATGTTTTTTTTTTCTTCCGAAGCTACCAAAATCGTATGTTCTCCTATAATAAACCCAAAAAGGGAGTAAATATAAAACAAAATAACAAAAAATAATGTCTAATTTTGAGGTAAAAAGTATTTCAGTCAAACCGCCCAGTAATCAGAATACATGTCTGGCAGAATTTCTGCCCACTTATGTGGCGACACGTTGGAACATATGCCCATGAAAGTCAAATTTATGAGACACTAACCACCGATAAATTTATACTATTATATCCGAATTTCCTTCATTCCAAATATTAATGTCTTCTTATTTTTGAACCCATGATTAAGAAAATTAGTAAATGAATAATGTGTCATGTAAATATATAAAGTAGTGGGATCACTTATTTACATTAATTATGATTCATTTATTCATTTATTTTTTAGATGGAAAAGAGCAAAATAACATTAAAGATATTAATATTAGGACTTAGGAAGTACTAAAATAGGAGTATCATTATTTATGTCATAATTATAACATGCATTAATATTTTTTTTCATAAAATTTATAATATAATATAGATAAAGTAAGAAAATTATCCATTTTTCTGTCTACATTTTGTTTAGATTATGCTACTAATAGAATAGTAACACGGTCCTCATTTAACTCTAAAATAAACCATTGTCTATAGTTAAAAAAATCATATTAAAGTAAATCTTCTATTAAATAATAATACATATAACCAATTCATAATATTAATGAATACAAATTATATGCTTTGCGCGAAAAATTCAGGTATTATGAAAAAATTGGATAAGAGGACGCAACCAAAATAAAATTGGTGAGGAAAGGCAAAGGGAAAACATGATCCACGTGTCTTGGGCGATTTATTTATAATAAATAATGGAGGAAAAAAAGTATCACGTGTCGGTGAGGTGACTCGTATTAAAATAATACGCGAGTGGTGTAACGGCTAAAGGCATTCGCTTTAACTCCAAAATCTCTCTCCTCTCCCTCCTCTCTCTCTCTCTCTCTCACTCTGCATGTTGACATACTGCTTCGGTGCGCGGTGCTTTTAGTTGAAGAGGGGGTTGAGCGAAGGCAATAGTTCTGGCCGGGTTAAGGGTGTTGTCTCGACTCGGCGGCGGAAACCGGCGGCGGAAGGTGAAGATCAAGGTGATGGAGTGGTGGCACAAAATTGTCTGCCCTGTAAGACGGGCTTGGTTTACTGTCTCGGCCCGCGTCAAAGCTCCAAAAAACGGTGAAACTCTTCTCTCTCTCTCTCTACATATAATATGTGTGTGTACAGTGTACAGTGTGTTGGTGAGGTTTTTCTACTTTGATTTTTTTCTGAAATCCGTACGTGATTACCGCTTGATAAATTGCGCGTTTTGAGATTGTAGGTTTTTATGCAAAATGAAGATTAGAAATTCAGAATTGATTTGGTCACTACTCACTACATGAGCCGAATTCGAGTTCAATGGCTGAGTGTTTGAAGAAATTTTTGAGTTCTGATATCCTTATTCGTTGGGTGTGTTTGTCTGATGAATTTAGCGAGAAACAGAACGATTAGGAAATTGGTTTAACCTTTTCCTATATTTACCGATGAATTAGCAATTTGATCATTTTTTATGCGGGGTAGGTAGGAATTACAGCTGTATATTTTCTAGTTTCATGATTGTTTCTTCGATTTTTTATTTTTTTGGATTTTTGTGATGGTTTGGATTTATTTTTTTCTGGGATAATTTGGGGATGTAGAATTCAAATTAATACCAACTAGGGATTCTAATTTAATTTTGCAAAACTATTTACTGGTGAATTATTTTTCCTCATGTTTTCCTTTGTTTTTGGGAAGAAATTATCAGTTCTTTTCCTCTGCAAGTTTAGGATTAATTGATGTAATCGACTGGGAATGTGGGTGATATGCCTTTTTGTTTCTGGAGTTATCTGTGGAAGTTACTAGAGAACAAAGCATTCACACCACTTTACACGTTTAAAGCAAAGCACCTTCTTTGTTTTACAAGGATATAGTTTATATCACTCATAGATTCCATCCGGTGTAGTATTCATCGTTCATTCTGAATAAAGTTCCACGCTTACTGATGTTTCCTATTCAAAGTGAACAGTCAATTGTATGAATCCAATAAGGGAGTATCTCAAAGGCCTTCTTATAGATCATAGGATTTAAGAGGATTAAATCTCTGCAGAGTGATTGCTTGTTATATTTGCTTAACTTGCGAATCAAGCGCCCGTTTTCTAATTCTCATGCTTTTTTTCTAAATGTGGAATTGCAGATGTAGGTAGAATGTTTACTTTTTGGAGAGAATTAAGTGGTGGAACTTTTATATTTCACAAAATATGTTGATGTCAACCCCACCGACTCTTACTAGTCGGCCTTGGTAGGTTCATTGAAAAATATGGGTCGTTTATGCTTTCCTTCTAGTGATCTCTACTGAGTGGAGGATGATGACATTAGAACTAACCGGAGTTCCAGATATTTACCTCCGAAAATAACTTTAGCAGAGTATATTATATAAACTATTGATAGGAAGAGGATGGTATTGTAAGTTTGTACTATTGTTTATAGCTGATAGAGAATAAGTATGGTATTCGGTCAAAAATAACTTCTGAATGGATATTGATATTTAGAATCTACGATATGTACATGTTCTTGATTTCGACACAATTTGGCAGACTTATTCAGTTATTCTCCTATGTTCCAGTCATCCACTTGTTAATTAGTGCACTTTTTAGCCATTTAAAACTGAAATTTGGCCACACTAACGATGGTTCTGGAATGGAGTTCCCTTTCTTTATTACATATATGTTAAATATGTAAAAAGATTCCACTTGCGGCTTATTATAGCCACTGTGCTGGTTCCACTCAAAAACATTAAATTATGAGAGCATTGGCCCTCTTTATATGACAACAACCTAAGTAATGGCCCAATGTCTTCCCTTTTCTTTCAATATGTCTTATATTATCTTGTCCCGCTTTCGTTTTTTATTCGGTTTTTAGGTTTTTGTGTGAGAGGGATGTGAAATTGTTTGTTGACTATTTTGAGGTTTGTTATTGACCTGAAAAGTGACTGATTTGAAGTGGGGTTGGGAAATTTAATAGGATAAAGACATGGAAACATCGATGTTACGTTGTATTGTACTGTAGTTGGCCTCACCCGGAAGAATCGGATTCTTTGTTTGGTATAGAAGGATGGTTTTTGTGAATTAGATGCCTAAAACCATATAAAAGCTCATGTTGTTTGTTTTTCGTCGTGTTTTGGTGGTTTTTAGGTGCAGGGCTTCTGAAGCTACATGATGACATTCAAACTTGTGGATATGAGGATGTGCAGATTATGTGGGAGATGTTGAGGAAGACGGAAACGCAAGTGCTGTCCAACCACAGCAAGCGAAAGAGATGGTTCTTGAGGAACTTTTCTTGGTCTAGCAATGGCGGAGCAGCTCCGTCGCTGTCGATAAATGGAGCTCAGTAAAGAAGACAAGAATGGCTGGTAGCTGCTACAATAATGGGGATATCCCTTTTGATAGTTTTACAGTAGCCCATCTTGACATGATGGTGGCTTCAGAAAAATGTCCACATTTCACTTTCAGCTTGTGATGACTTCATTATTGCAGTGAAGTCCCTTGTAAATATCATCATTCCTGAAAGGAGTTTTTTACGGTGCAAAAATCTCTCTTGGGTCATCCACTCTCTCTCCTCTCTCTTCTCTCTCTCACGTGATTTTATAATTATTCACCCACCAAGAAGAAAGAAATCTATAGCTCAAGAACCAAGGCAGCTGCTTATATTCCACTATAAGAATAGCATGCTAACTGCAAATAAACTGAACCAGCACATAACAATCTCATATTTCTCATGCAAATTTCAAGATAAAGGTACATAAGCCTCTAAGGTACACAAGCTAAGGGACGGATCCACAATCCATGATGAAATAGGAAATTTTCAAAAAATCTAAAAATTTACCAAAATAAACAAAAAAAAAATCAAAAAAATACACAAATTTGAAGTAGAACAAACAATCTCCATATTTCTCATGCAATGATCAAGATAAATGTACAAAAACTCAAACGAGGACCCAAAATTCATAATTAGGGGAGGCGAAGAAAATGATATTTCTGGATGTGATTCACATGCAAAAAATAAAGAAAATTATAAAAAATATGCGCAAAATTTGGAGGACAATGCACCGTCACGGCCCCTAAATCCGCCTATGCAGAAACCAAAAGCGTCGAGATGTTTATGACAAAAGTAAGAAGACCAGAAAACTGAAAAGCAAGTGGTTAAACTCTATTGTTAATATAACGATCCCAACCAATCTTGATGGTACATACACGTGACTAATTGCATCATGCAATTTCCACCATTCTTTCACTAAAGCACTGAACTAGACAACTTATTCCTGCAAAACTGTTCTACAATTCCTCACTGTAAATTACAGGAAAAAGAGAAAAAAGAAAAAAACAAACTAGGGACAAAGCTAATCATACATGATACAACACTACAAACCTGATTTTGTGCATTCAGCTGCTCATCAAACCAAGGAAAAGCCCAAGCAGAGTGGGACAAAGATTCCCTCTTCTCTTCTCCTCCAATCTTGGACTCAGCAGCTTCACATTATGCCCGTATAAAGGCCAGAAAATCGGCATAGTAAAGCAAAGCCTTTTCTTGATCCGGTAGGACCATTCACTTAAACTTGAACCAAAGAATGTGGGCTCAAAGCTACTCTTCAAATGCATGTGTACATATTTTCTCCAGCAACAACGGCCAATCTTCGCCAAGTTTTCGAGGATTCATCTCCATGGCTAACCTAAAGTCTTGCAAGGAAATGGGGGAATTTGGTCTCTGTTCTTGCATTTCCACACTCTTTCCACTATAACCTTGCTTTACGCCATTGATAAGGTTCAAAGAAGGGTTCTTGTTTCCATCATTCTTCGTTAACGGATGCTTTGATCTTGACCCGACAAGCTCAATGCAAGACCTAATTAGCCCTTTTAGGTAAGAATCTAAACCATGGTTGAGTATGTTGGCTGAATCCATTGACACCCCCCCAAGACCATGTATCCGAGCAATCTGCTGCATCCGTTCCCTTAACAAAAGGCTGTCCAACAAAGCACCACCGCTGAATGTACTACTCAATAGAGGCAGAGCTTTTCGTCCCCCACCAATGTGAACGGGACATAACGGAACCCCAAGAGGAGCTCTAAGTGGACTCCTAGTAGAATCCTCACTCACAACCAATTCTGTTTTGTCTTTGCTACATGAAGGAACCGAAACATCCCTAAAAACCGATGTTGTGTGAGGAGAATTCAAATCCCCATTCTCCAATACAACATGAAATTCACTTGGCTGAGTAGCTGTCCCATTAGAACTAGGTCCAAGTGCACTACGGCGGTCACCAATTCTCCTATCACGGATACTAGATCTGACCTTTCGGGGAGAGAGAGGCAGCATGTCAGCTCCATTTGATAAACCAGAAGCCTGACCTACATTGGTGTGGGACCCGTTTTGCAAGTAACCATCAGCAACTACTTCTTTGCTACCATGCTTCAAAACATCATCCTTTGGGTTGGATGGAGGTGGGGCTTTTGCACTGCTAGCATTTCTTAGTATCGAACGAATGAGCTGATTATGGAGTGGGATATTCTCCCTACCAATAGTTCTAAGGCAAAGCTTATTGAACTCAACCTTACTCAACTTTAAACTCAAGAAGCTATTGAGGAGGTAGAAGTATTGCTTTGACCTTTCTTGCCCAATTCTCTTCACTATCTGAGCTTTCAAGTCGGCAAGATTGATCCGCGGATGGTGATATGGTGGTTGCATCTCTCTGCTCTAATCTCTCTCTCTCTCTCTCTCTCTCAAAACTAAAAGTCCATATATAAGAAACAAACAACCCTCAAGAAGCTTCAATCAGTTAGAGGCTTTTTAGGCTACATCTCCAAAACCCCATTTGCCAAACATCAAATCCCACTAAAAATATGTAACAATTTCACAACTTTAACTCATCTCAATACCTCAATTCTATACAGTACAGTACAGGAACTTGAAAATTGAGTCCGAATGCTGAGATCCCAAACTTTCAATTGAAAATGACTCTCCCTCCAAAACCCCAAATTCAAGAAAATTCTCAACGCCAACCACAAAACCCACAATTATAATACAAGCAAACCCTTTATTGAACTAAGCCCAGAAAAACAGACACCTCCATGCAACTCCCCACAATTTTCACCTGTATGATTCAAAATTCAACAATAACCAAAATGCCACTCCCCCAATGAAAGATTCAAAGCTTGAATTCTGAACTTCAAGCTCAGACTTTCTCTCTCAAAATTCAAACTCGATATAAAAATGAATCAACTTACCAAAATATTCAAACTTCGACAAGAATTTGAGTTCAAGAAAACAAATGAGCTGACCTTATTGAAGCTCCCTCAAATTCGGATTCAACGCAAGAATTTAATCAAACAACAGTTGCAGCCTTAGTCTCCTTCAATCTTTTTTTCTGTAAAATACTAACTCTGAAAAACCCATGTAGCTTCTCCCACCATTGCTACAAATTCTTGCTTCGCATTCTCTAACTCACTCTCTCCAAATTTCTTGCAACGAATTCTGAATCAGAAAATTGACAAGACCCCTTTTCTTTGTGTTTCTCTCTCTGATCGCTCTCTTCTTCGATACTCCCTTTCTCTCTCTTCGCTCTCTCTCCTTCGATTTCTGCCTAAAGTAAAAACATTGATTTTGTGTAATTTCGTGGAGAAGTACAATATCTGATGCGCGAGTTACAACAGGTGTGTTGTACTCTGCGCAGAAGATATTGTAACTGGATCTGGTAAGGCGAAAAACAGTTTGGCACTAAAATTTATTCTTTTAGAAGGCTTTCGTCTCTACGCTAGTATATGCACGTGAGTACCACTCGCGAAATTATTGGTGCTTATAAATGACGTGGTCCAGTACTATTGTCTCAAGATAACACTCTCCTGAAATGAGAATAGGGAATTATAACTCAAGAAAGATTTTTATCTTATTTTTGATTTATTTTCCTGAGTAAGAAATTAGATTCTCCACATAAAATTTGAGAGGGAAGAACAAAACACCTTTAGATTTGGTGGGCATGACTTATGACTTTGTGACAATTGACAAATGTGCTAAATTTTCAAAATCTTATATACTCCACCGAACCTTAGTGTAGTCAGTCATTGGATTATGTAAATCTAGGGTGGTGATAAGCTCGTGTTAATAAGTATTTATCGAGATCTAAAAGTGTAATTTTTGACTAAAAAATCACAAACTACACTAAGGTTTGGTGGCCAATGCTCCGGCAACGGATGGACCAACTTTGGCTGCCGAGAAATCAGAAGGGAAGAGCGCTACGGCGGCGCTCGAAATCAGCGCCCCCGTTGTATGCAGAATGATGGTTTACACTCTTTTACCTTAGATCAACAATTTGATACAACATATTAGGATTTAAATTTTTGTAGGAACTTTCTTTTATAAAACTATCATTAGTATTTTTGTATGAATTAGTTCTAATCATACTATTTCCATAACCAACCTTAATTAATAATTGATTTCGCTAAGAAAAATAGTGAAATCTAACAATGTGTTTGGTAAAACATAGACATGATAAACGAGTTAAATTATATTTCTTCATATTATGATTCTATTCTGAATTATTATTCCTACTATCCAAAAATGGGACAACGGAATGGGACCCACTATTTATACTCTCTTCTTGGAATTTAAGAAGATTTTTTTTCTTCTATTTTCAATTGAACTTCTACACAAGTTAGTTATTACAACCTATTTTAAGAATCCCCTACACTCATTCTTACACCATCATCATCTGTCCTCTTTCTCCTCATCCCTTCTTGGTGGAGTGAGAGAGAGCCTCTCTCTCTCCTACAAACCACCTACACTTGTGCTCCATTCACACACTCAACACACTCACTCCCCACATAAATACCTTTCATCCCACAAATCTCCACTCACCATTCATACCACATACAAAGACATCAAAATGGCTCTCACGCTCTCTCTTCTCTTCTCTCTCTTAGTCATCTACACATGCAATGCCTTTGACATCACCCAAATCCTTAACCAATACCCTGAGTTTAGCACCTTCAACAACTATCTTACCCAGACCAACTTGGCCGCCGAGATCAACTCCCGACAAACCATCACGGTCTTGGTCGTCGACAATGCCAATGCGGCCTCCCTCTCGGCCAAGCCGCTTGATCAAATCAAGAACATCCTGGCCATCCACGTCATTCTGGACTACTACGACGTCCCAAGGCTCCAACAGCTCTCTGGAGGCTCCTCCCTCGTCACCACCCTCTTCCAGTCCACCGGCCTCGCCCTCGGTCAACAGGGGTTCCTCAACGTAACGCGCATTGGCACCGGGAGCATTGCGATCGGCTCAGCCATGCCCGGATCCCCTCTTAGCTCCAACCTGGTTAAGTCTGTCGTTTCACAACCTTACAACTTCTCAGTCATACAAGTGAGTAGTCCGATCATACCTCAAGGGATTGATGGTGCCAAAACTTCCGCACCCACCGCTACCCCCGGTGCCACCCAGCCACCACCATCAATCGTTACACCAGCTACCCCCGGAGCCATCCCCCCGCCACCATCAACTGTTACACCGGCTACCCCCGGAACCATCCCCCCGCCACCATCAACCGTTACACCGCCTACCCCCGGAGCTATCCCGCCACCACCATCAACTGTGACACCGGCTACTCCCGGAGCCATCCCGCCACCACCATCAACCGTTACACCGGCTACCCCCGGAACCATCCCACCGCCGCCATCAACCGTTATTCCAGCTACATCTCCGCCCATGCCCTCCGCCTACGGAGCTATCCCACCACCATCATCAACAGTTATCCCTGCTACATCTCCCCCCATGCCCTCCGCCACCCCCGGAGCAATACCGCCTCCACCATCAACTGTTATTCCGGCTACATCTCCGCCCATTGCAGCCGCATCACCGCCACTAGCAAGCTTGGTCGCAACTCCATCCATGGCTCCACCAAACACTATCTCACCTTCAGTCCCATCTATTGCTCCAACTCCAGTTCAAACTACAGCCTCTCCTCTCCCATCTACAGCCACGCCAGCTGCAAGCACAACATCGGTACCGACATCTGCCCCAACAAAGGCAGCCGGGCCGGCCATGGCTGGCACTCCCTCTGCATCACCAACCTCAACTCCAATGGCTAGTACTCCGGGACCTGCAGCCGGTCCCGATGCAGAAACACCCATAACAGAGGAACCAGCAGGTACAACACCAGCTGCACCGAAGCCTAAAAAAGGTGCAGGCACCATGATCAATGCAGGCCTTGCTGGTGTATGCACAGTGGTGTTATCCACCCTTTACTTAGCATCAAGAATTTGATAGAGGAAATCTGTTTTTCTAGAATGTTCTGATTGATCAGATCTTTCAAGAGGTGGGAAGCCCCTCAACTAGAATAAGTCATTGAAAGCTGTAACTCTTTCTTTGATTGCAGTGACAATAATCAACTTCTCAAAAGCTTCTAACTTTTCTTTTACTTGATATTAGAGAGAGAAGCAAGTCAAGCAACACAGTAAGTCGGAGAAAATAAAAAGAGTATACATATAAATCACAATGTAAATCTTTTTGCTGTTCTCCCAATTCAAGAGTCTCTTGCACTGTTATTTGGGAAAAGAGTTCAAGAAAAGGAAAAGTGGAAAAAAAAAAACCCCAGAGTATGCTATAAATTGAACTAGCATAGCATACAACAAGTATTGCAAAAGCTGATTAACTCTTGCAGTTTGACAAACTACACTGGCTTGAGGCCATGTCTGAGTGCAGCCTCCCACACGATGTCGATCTGATCGACATCGATAGCCCCGACTTCATGATGCTTCCACCCTTCAAGAAAATGCACAACCCCTCCTGCATGACAAGCATGCACCACTCCTCTTCCCATTGTGTACTTCAAGAACAAAAAACAGAGCAAGAGTTGATTCAGTTTGAGCCTAATTTGAGTAGTAATAAAGAGTAGAAAAAGATGATGTTTCGGGTCGTATTACCTCGCACGAGCCGAGGCCCTCGACGTCATCTGGGAGCCTCATTGCTGCTAGCTTCCCATAAGTGCAGTCTCTTCTAAAAGAGATGATGGGAGGAACCACAAATTGGTGGAAATGTGTTCCTGATGGAGCCCAGTACTGCTCTCTCGGCGTCGTCCACTTTCCGATGATCCATGTCTGAAAGTTTTGATCAAAAGAGTACGTCATACTATCATGTGTTTTGTTTTGAGGCTAAGAGTGAATTCTTAGGGGTCCAAAGTAGGTAGGTTTAGCTTCTTAGGCCAAGAATGAATAAGCAAACACTACAAAACAATGCAAAGCTCCGTCGCTATTTAGTGACAGAAACCGACGGATTTTCGTCGAGTTAATAATTCTTAAAGTAGGGATTTGCGGAATACTAAAAGACGGAAGTTTTCGTAGTTGATTATGGATTTTTCAGAATTACCGACTAATATTCAGAAAGGGGAATTTTCGTCGTTAATAATAGATTTTTCAGAATGCCGACGGAATTTTTAATAAAGGAAATTTCCTTTCTAATTAGGGATTTTTCAAAACATAAGCTATCCACATCGACTGCTTAAACTAATTTATTGCCGGCCGCGGCATCGACCGTTTGCCGATTACTGCTGCACTTATTGTAGTGATGAAATACAAATTCGTCGGTAACACATGACCTACTATTGTTTTACCGACGTAATAATGTCGGTGAAGAGGGATTGTGTTGTAGTGGAACAAGTATACAATAACTGATTTACCTAACTTAAAAGAGTTCGAGAATCAAGAATTACCTTACAGTGCTGGGCTGCTTGATATTTGGTAGCTTGAACTAAATACTTTTGGCACTCAACCGGTACTTCTTTCTGGATCTTGCTGAATCTCTCCGTGGAGAGTGTAAGCATCTGTTTTCACACACATTCTTAGTTCAAACATTTCTCAAACTAATAATCAATCTGATCCATTTTGTTGCATTAAGGTAGGAAGAAAATGGCCTAATTTTCCCTATAAACACGATTATACGTACCAAGACTTTAACCTTGCGACGAGCAAGGTAGAGAGCGATGGCTCTACCGAGCTTAGAAGTAGCGCCGGTCAAGAAAACTTCCTCAACATCATGAGGAATCTCATATAGAATCACAGCAGCAGTAAGTGTATTTCCATGAACAACTCTGACTCTGAGATTTGGATGCCTGTCTGTGAAAAGCTTTCCACCTCCATTTAAGCTTTCATTCTACAAGAAATTCATTTCTTCATCAGGAAAACAACAATACTATTGCTTCCACATTCTCATTCTTTACACAAATATGGCTTACCTTATTTAGTGCAGCAAGGCTAATAACCTTAACTCCAAGCTTATCTGCCTTAAGGATGGCATTCTCTATCTGGTTGTTAATGCCGTCTTTAGCAAAAGGCAAGAAATACTGTAGGAACGAAGAGTTTAATTAATTAACACCATGAAAATGGTTGTGTAGAGTGTGGAGAGAAAGATGGAGTTGATGCTGTACTTGGAAACCGAATCTTGGCACAATCCACGTCTCGTGCAGTTTTCCTCTGATGTAGTATTGGCTGACGAGGAAGGTTTTAGACTTTGCCCACATGACAAGCATCACCATGTAGGTGTAGGGCCACATTGGGAACAAGAAGGGCTTTATACCGAAGGGGATTGAGCTGAATGATCGGAAAACGAAGGGAGAGTGCATTGATGACATGACATCAACGACGTGTGCAAGAAACACAAAGTCTCCAACTCTGATCTCTGAAACTTGATTTGGTAAGAAGCTAAGTGTTAGCATATATGGTTTAGAAAACATTAATTAGGAAAAGTTGCAGTCTTTTTCATTAAGCCATGTGATATGCACTAAAGGGGTGAGTTAATAAAGGCAGATTATTTGTATTCTTTTAGTTATTTAGAAGAAGTTAAGTTGGTTTATATGGTTAGAAAACATCAAATTTAGGAAAAGTTTCAATCTTTTTCATAAAGCTATGTGATAAACTCAGTTATCATAGAAGAAGCTAAGTTAGCAAGAAAGATAACTCACTTGTTCTTGCACTGATCTCCTTTTGAAGATCCCATGATTTGGTGTTCGTCGTCTTCCACAAGGTATCGTACAAAGGCATGAAGAGGCAAAAATTAGTCTTCATGTCTGTGTGGTGAAGACTGTGATATCTGCAGCATAGGAAAGTAAAAAAAAAAAAAGAGAAGTAAACATAAGAACAAGCCCGTAATGCTCAAATCTCAACAAAATTGACAAGTAAGGCCTTACGTCGGCGTGCAAATAAGAGACTTGAGAAGTGGGAAGTCATCGAATAGGTGACTTGGGAAGATTTCAACATTGCAGTACCTCAAACACTGAAGGAAATCGAAGACAAATAGATAACCGTAGATCAAGCTTATCGATCCTAATCCAATGAAGGTTGTTACCAGGATTGGAGTTCCTACAACTACACATAGCAGCAGATGTTCCAAGAATGTTGCATGTCCAGCTGCAGAAATCAACCCTATTCATGATTAGTCTAAACTAAGGCTGCTTGAAACACGACTTAATTTTTAAGGTCCTTTTTTACCTGTGAAAGGGTGGAGGACTTTAGAGCTATGATGGAGCCAATGGTAGTTTTGGAACAGAGCAGGGGAGTGTAATAATCTATGCAGCCAGTAGTACAGTGGTTCTGAGATTGCTATGTGGAGTATGAGACAACAAATAAAGCCCCGCGAATCGAAGATGGGCAGATTCGATGAAGGGAAACACAAACATAGTAATGAAGCAGCAATAGCTTGAAGCATCAAAAAATTGTCCCTGTACAAAAAAAAAATCAAGAAATTCAAGTTCCAGAAACCAAAATTGTAACAAAAATCAAGCACAAGTGGTTGGATGAATTCTATTATTACCAATGCCATTCTGCATCAATTTGCTTGAATTCCACGCCCTCTTGATTAATTCTTCGATTTCGGTTAAGGTAAAGCATAAGAGAATAACTCCCCCAAAGCTGATGAACAAGGGCTCTAAATCCAAACAAGATAAGTATATGAAAGCTCCAAGCATGATTCTTGATTTCACCTCTATGGATAGCATGAATGGCATTTGCAACTATTGGACCATACAACAAATACTGCTCCAAATACATAAAGAACACACAATCAAATTCTCTGAAAATACTAACAAAAATATCAAGAAAACGAAAGGGATACTAAAATTCCATACCTTAAAACTACCCAAATTCTCCCATGGCCAAGAAAACAAAGAAGCTCCACTTCTAGGTGAAACACTGCAATTCTTCCCACCTCCCATTTTCTTCTCCCCAAACCTCATATCCTTGCAACTAAAGTTAAACAAAACTACACACGAGAAACAAATGATCTTGTTGGGATGTAATAAATGAGACTTTTGACCAATAAAGATGACTTCTTCTGCACCTTCCTTATTACTACTATTTTTCACTTTTTCTTCACACCCCTTTTTGGCACAACTCTCAACACTCTCAAGGCCTCAAACTGTTACACACACTCATATATATATATATACAAGAACCCTCATCCCATGTGAAAATCCCTCCTTTTTGTTCCAATTTTTCACTTCAATCACCAACACTCAAAATTGACAAAAGCCAGAAACTAACAGAATGTGTATGCATTTATGCTAAGAGAGACGCACATTATGCGGTTGACAGCTGGGCGGTTGCCCTCCCAAAACCAAAGAAAATTAAATGGGAGTTGAAAGAAAATGAGGGGCAACAGTGGGATGGTTGGCTGCCTAGCAAATGAAGCATTTATGGGAGTTCTAGTTAGTGGATCGCAGATTGTGGTTGAGATGTGGACGTGCCAGATTGCCTTGGAATAAGATTGCTTTCACTTGTCGCCAGGGGGTGCGAGTGGTGAGGTCTTGGGTTATCAGGCCCAAACCAGGTCGTAGGTGTCTCACTGTCACCTGCCGCATTAAGGGTGTTTGAAAAAAAAAAAAAAGATTGCTTTCACTTGTCCCAAGGGATGGCTACGTGGTTGAGGTGGGTGTGCGACCGGGTAGTGGTGCTTGGGTTCCCAATAAGAAAAAAAAAAAAAAATTGCTTTCACTTGGCCATCTTTCTCCTCTTATCTATTTACCATAATTGGGCATAATTGCATTAGGATTCACTTTGTGAAATTAATCGTCTAATGTATTATGCTTGTGATTTGAATATCTTTTTGTTCATTGATTTGGGATGGGACCAATCACTTATATTGTCTTAACCGAATTCTTACATAAAAATCCCACAAACTTGGGATGCTTGGATTTTTCTTTTTCTTTTTTGCGTCTCTAGAGTTGCATATTAGTATGAATTAGGTTTGGCATGGGAGATGATCCTAGCTATATAAAAGTAACAGTAAAAGATAGTAGTATTATAATCGAGTCGTAGCACGTAGGATTTATAATAGGGGAGGCAAAAACTATAAGTAGTGACGGATGTAGGATTTATAATAGGGGAGGCAAAAACTTTAACAAAATTGTACTTAAAAAAATGCACTGTGAAATCAATTCATAAAAAACTGATATATGCTTAACCTCTATGATTCGATGTATAAAACACTGACAAACTACCGTTTCTCATAAATAAGGGATTTAGAGTTTTCGGAATGTTATGCAAGAAGATCTAACTGAGATCTTTTGTCTTTTGTGATTTTATTAATTTTTTAATAGAATATATAATATAAAAAAAGTCTAGTCAGTATAATATGAATTTCATACCAAAATTTAAGGGGCACAATTACCTCTCCTTGATTACATGTGTGCCCCCTAGTGAATTGACCCGAGTATAGTCGAGTTCAAATTTGAATTAATACCTTCGAGACGGACAAGTTTAGTCGAATCTAACTTAATTTCATTAGTATTCTCTTCTGAAATAAAGCTAAATAATGGAGAAGTATTATACTAAAATAATTAACAAAAAAAATTATATTTAAAGTAGTCTAGAATTATCAATGTAAAATTTACATATTATTGCACGTGAGTATAATATATATCGAGTGCTCATCTTGATTAGCGGTTGCAGCTTATTATCGAGCTTTGGATATTATCAAGTTAGCATATGCCTAGTTAATTACAAGCCAACAAAGAAAATATATTATATATATAGTGATAGTGGCCTAACCCCTTTTTTCTTGGACACACTAATCAACTGTATAATTGAATATTTGGGCATTATTACAGTTAGCCTTACTACTTTGAATTGTTTGTTTCAATATTTCAGCTACTATATTTAAGAAGGTGGGCCTCACTCTTTTATTTATTCTTGGGTGAACATAATGTGTTGTATTAAAACGGTGATGCCATGTGGTGGCTGGGGCAGACTGGCCAAAATTTAATAAATAAAAGTAAAACTAAAACTATATAAAAGAGAATATAGTGAATGTTTGTACAATTCCAGTTGTCCAATGGAGGGTGATGATTTATTTTTTAATGATTCGAAAGATTTGTAGCTACTAGTATGATTTTGACTGTATTGACTATTGAGGCCTTATTACTGTTAGCTTTATGTGTGCTTAGCTTGAATTAGCCACTAAAAAATGAGTTGGCTGCTGTACTATAAAAAGATTTAAGTCTCTTAGAAACAATTGATTATAATTCAATAAGGACCACATGATCAAACTACCTCAACTAGATCTTCTAGCATCTTTTGTTGATCCTCACATCACATATGGACCCAACTAATATAAACAGCTTTAAAATTAAACTTAATATCTGCAAAATATTATTAATTTCATTAATTTTGTTAGGATTAAAAAAAAATAGTTGTCTTTTAAACTTTTATAGTTTCTATTTTGGCTAATCTTTATTTTAAAGTAAAATAAAATGAAAAAATCGTAAAAATGAAAAGTACCAATAAAACTACTTTATGTTGTTTATTTATATCGAATTAATCATAAACACATATAATTTTGATGATTCTCTCTTAATATTTTCTCATGCATGTATATAACTATTTGCAAAAAAGAAAAATAAGTCAGGCGTGTGGTTATGATGTAACGTGCAAGTTGAGGTTTTTGCTACAAAACTCTCACGCCTATTAAATTATTTTATTTATTTTTAATTATAAAGTTGTGATTGAGCAGTTGAGGTTGGAAATACTTCATTATTTATTACTATTTAATGCATCATTATTCATTCTAACTCTATGCATATACATATGCATAAATTATTTTGTTAAACAAAAATTGTAGTTATAATTATTTTTTTGTAAATAGTAGTGTATCCTAATAAAAACAAAAGACTTTATCAAACCGTTAGGACAGAGATCCCAACTTGGAAGTAAGATAGAATCGTGCACATTAATAAAATTTGTTAGCTTGAATAAGATTGTTACACGTTTACTTCATGCCAAATGTTTAATATTAATATATTCAAATTAATGAAATAAAATAGGGAGTATAATATATTTATTAAGTTTTTGAAGAAATATATGTTGAAAAACATATCCTACGTCTGATGTCCAATCAATGTTATATAGCAAAGAGTACATGAAAGGTTTGCAAAGGTACCCATTTGTTGGTCCATCAATTTCAAGAAATTATGAAAATGTTATTTCGATAAATGCAGAAATCACAATCAAGAAATCAATTAATTTAAAATTATATCGATTGAAATATGTTGATGTGTTCCTACTGCTTTTAGTTATAGTAGTTACAAACAGTTACTTACAGATACGTCAGTAAAATAAAATCTCAAAAACTAACTCTTAAGCCTGACCTTTCCACGAAATGATCCAACTACTTAGGGGGTGTTTGGAGTAGCTGAAACTTATTGATAAGTGCTGAAAGCTGTTTAAAGCTGCTGAAAGCAACTTATTTGAAAATCAGTTAGTGTTTGGAAATAAGTGCTGAAAGTGGGGAAAATAGTATTTGGGAATACTGCTGATAGAAGTAGCTTATTATTACTTTTTAAAAGAAATGTCTGTTTTGCCCTTAGTATTACTAATTATTATTTATAAAAAATAATAAAATTAAGAAATAATTGTTATTCAATATTTATTTTTTACTTACAATTTCAATCTAATACTATAAAATACTAAATTAATCTAAATATTATATATATTATAAAATTGTTTCATAATAAATATAGTATATAATTATATGTTAAATATTATTTATTTATATAAATTAATCATACAAACAAAATACATAAAAATTCCTCCATAAATTTTATGAAGAATTGAGAGAGAAGAGAAGATATGCGGCGGATGTGATAAAAATGTATCCTCACAAAGTATTAGGGTTAGGGGTAGTTTGGTCCGAAAAACGCATAGTATAAATTTGAAAACCAGAAGGCTGGGGTGGAGCGAACTTCGCAGATTCTCTATTTTCAACCCAATTTTAGAGAATCTCAGCTTTAAGCTGGGAGTCCCAAACACCTCCACACCAGCTTAAAGCTGAAGCAATTTACAAAAAGCTGTTCCAAACACCCACTTAAGCTCGTGTACGTCTCGACTTAGCTTTGTCCTCAAATCTGTAGTCACAACCCCCCATTAGTATTTACTATTAAGCTTTTAATAGCATATGAATAAGATGTTATGATAATTAAGCTTTTTGACTACCTTAGTATATTAATTATTGTTTTTGTGAAAATATGTGTCCCTAATATAGGCTTCTTAAATGCTTTAAAAATATTGAAGTACTAAATGTTAGATAAAATATTACTATTATTTTGTTTTTTTCGACAAGGAAAATAAGCAATCATATCTTCATTGAGCTTAGTTTAATAATATATTAATTTATTTATATTTAATGTCGTGTTTGAACGGGAGAGTCTCTAGTTTATGTAAAAATATATTATTGCTAATTTTTTGGGGGTATGCTATGCAATTTGGCATGAATTGTGTGATAAGGGTTTATTTATACTTTTGAAAAATTAATATTTTACTGAAAATTTCATATTTGTATTCTCTAAAATTATTAAAAAAAATTATAAATATTACCAACCAAATTACTACTATAAATCTTGAATACAAGTAATTAACGAACAAAAAGGAACTTAAGATGGGCCTGGGTGGGTGGGAGAATATTCTTTTCTTATAATTCCCATTTCTTAATTATTCTTACAAAATAAATAATGTTTCCTAAAAAAAATTTCGCTTGATTTTTAGACCTAACCACACGATTTTTACAAAAAAGATAATTAAAAAGTAATCGAGTTATGGAATCAGATTGATGTACTCAAAAGTCTAAACCCTATCCCATGCGTCCCAATTAAAACTACGTTGTTTTAGATTGTTTTAAATTAAGTTAAAAAAATAAAGCAAATATATAAAATAAAGACTCCATCAAAACTATACAACACTGAGATCTAGTGGCTTCGATATTGGAAATAGGTGATCCGATCGGGGCGGATATGTATTTACCAGTAGGGTAGTTCTTGAAGCTACAAAGAAAGAAATTGTGTGTCACGTGCAGGGGGCGTGCAAATTCAGACTGAAATTGAATTGGAAACCCTCCAGGCCTTTCAAGATTTTCTTGCTGCACACTTTTTCGTTCGCTCAATTACTATCTCTCTCTTCTCTCTCTCTCGATCTGTAGTGTGCTTCTAGGGTTCGGATTTATCTCAATATTTTGAAATTTCAGATTAATTTGTTGAAATTCGCCGATATGAAGCTCACCGTCAAAACTCTGAAAGGGGGCTACTTCCAAATTAGCGTCCATGCGAACGATACGGTCAGTGCAGTCGCTCTCTCTATATGGGCGCTATCTTTCATTTTAAGGAATGTATGAAATATTGCATTTTTGTATTGAATTTTGATTTTATATTCGAAGTTGAGTATTGAGTGTGCATCTTAAACTAGTCTTTAACTTAATTAGTAGGCCGTTGTTTTGTTTTTGTTTTTTTCAATTATGAATTTATATTGGATAATGTTGCTTATTGTGACCCTTTTACTGTGTGCTGATTAATGTAATTCAAGTAGAAATAGTAGTAACCTACTAGTCATAGGTGAAGTTAATTCATTTTTTTTGTTAAATTCTGAACGGTTTAAGTAAGAGATGGAATTTGGTAAAAGGAACTCCAATTTTGTGAAATAGTAAATCTTTTGGGTTGTTTGTGGGAAAAATTATCATCTTAGTGGATTTATGGAGAAGTTCAAGCAAACCTCTTTGGAAGTTTCAAACTTTTGTGTGGTGCGTGCTATTATTGGGATGTGGGAAATGTCCTTTCAGAAACTTACGAATTGTTGTTGTCGACTGATCAAGATTTGGGTTCTTTTTGCTTTCTAGATAATGGCTGTTAAGAAATGCATTGAAGATGTGCAAGGCAAAGATAATTATCCATGTGGTCAGCAATTGTTGATTCATAATGGGAAAGTATTAAAAGATGAAAGTACCTTGGCTGAAAACAAGGTCTCCGAAGACGGTTTTCTTGTTGTCATGCTGAGCAAGGTAACCGTTTGTCCGCTTCCACGTAGATTATTCATTTCTTTTTAATTTTGAAGTAGTGTTATTCATGTTATAATGTTATCTCCCAAGGATTGGTTATAAACTTATAATGTACTACGCTGTCTTTGTTTATATAGTTTACTCTTTTGTATCAGCATATGATTTTAGAAATTATGACCAGGAAGCCATATTGAACTCCTCATTCCGTTCTATTCTGTTTTTTTTTCTCCATAAATACAGAGCAAAAGTTCCTCTTCAAGTGTGTCAACATCTTCTCAGGTGCAATCCCTGGAATCCACGTTCTCCTTTTTTCTTCCCTTTCTTCTTATTTCTGATGCTTTGAAGCCCGTATATGATATATCACCTAACTGTTTCTGCAGCCTGCTTCTACTACTACACCAGCTAGTATTCCCGTCCCTGCAGCAGCTAGTACCCTTGTCCCTGAAACAGCTAGTAATCCTGCTCCTGCAGCTGAAGCTCTACCATCTGTACCGTGAGTAGTAGTAAAATATCAGCATGTGCTCCATCGCTAATGTTCGTATATTGCCTATTTGTGATGTTACTTTCATAATGTAGGGTCCCTAAGAACAGTGGATCAGCATCTGTTGCTCCATTAGCAAAGTAAGGATTTTTCCCATTTGTAATTCCTTGTGCTTCTAAAAGCTCTTAGGAGAACAAATAACAATGACAATTTGTTGTTTTACAGTGACCATTCTGGCACGTTTGACGATGCTGCCTCCAATTTAGTCGCTGGTAATAATCTTGAGCCGACAATTCAACAACTGATGGATATTGGTGGTGGTAGTTGGGACAGAGATATGGTTAGACGTGCACTTCGAGCTGCATATAATAACCCTGAACGAGCCGTGGACTACTTATATTCAGTATGGTTTGATTTGTTTTCTTGGTTTACTTTCATTTGTGGTGGTTGAGATGCTCATGACTTTTTATCTTTTCGATCAGGGAATCCCTGAGACTGCGGAAGTTGATGCTCCGTTAGCTCAACCTTCAGTTGAGTCCGTAGTTGCTAGTGGTCAACCTTCTTCTGCAGCACCAAACGCAGCCCCTTTGAACTTGTTTCCTCAGGTTTCATCATCTGGCTGGTTCTTATTATGTGTGTTTGTGTTTGTTTCTTTTTCTCATTTTTCGTATTGTCTATTGGAAATTCTCTAGGAGACTGTTTCTGGTGCTGGTGCTGGATCCCTTGGTTTCCTCAGGAACAACCAACAAGTGAGATTATTTTCTTATTGTGTTCGTTAGATTCTTCAAGTCGGTTACATTTATGAGCCCCTATTTTCAACTATATAGTCTCTTCCTCTTAGTCATCCTTCAAATGTTATTGTAATGGAAGTTTATCTAATTTTGCATCCAGTTTCAAGCTCTGCGTTCGCTGGTTCAATCTAATCCACAAATTCTACAGGTTGTCTTTCTCGGACTCTACACATATTTGTCTGTGCTAATGATTTCTTGTTCTTAGAGATAAATTTATTTCCTTTACAGCCCATGCTTCAGGAGCTTGGAAACCAAAACCCTTCACTCCTGAGACTCATACAAGAAAACCATCAGGAGTTCCTCCAATTAATTAACGAACCCGTTGATGGTTCTGAAGGGTGAGCATTTCTGCTTCTGGAAAAGATTATTGCTAAATAAATTAGAGTATTGTTCGAGTAAAATACGGTAATACCATTTAATACATATGATTATTGCACCACCTTTTTCTTCCAAAAACTGTGCTATGAGTTGTTTGATCTGCGAAATCTGGTAATACTGTGAGGAGCTGAACTCCATTTTACTATATTCCCTGGCATGTATAATCGATTCATTGCAGTGCATATGGCCTCTCTTTTCTTCTCAAAATTTGCTCGACTTACGCTTTTAGCTGTTTGATCTGCAAAATTTGGCAATGCAATCACTTTTACTTTTTTTCTCCAACATTATGAATGAAGTTCTTTAAATGTTACATTTTACTGTTTCCATCCTCCTATCGAACGTGAGTGGTTGATTTCCATTTCGTTATAAGATTGCTACATTTTCTGATATATATGCATGTAGACCTTAGTATTGTTTTCATATTGCAGGGATGTATTTGATCAGGCTGAGCAAGAGATGCCCCACGCAGTTAGTGTCACACCCGAGGAGCAGGAGGCAATTGAAAGAGTACGTCAAGTTGCAAAAGCTTTCATTCTTGTATATGAATTATTGAACTGTACATGTATTATAGTGTAGTAACTAAATAACTTCCATCTTACGTAGATGGAAGCCATGGGATTCGATAGAGCTCTTGTTATCGAGGCATTTTTAGCTTGCGACCGCAACGAAGAACTAGCACTGAACTACTTGCTTGAAAACGCAGGAGATTTTGAGGATTGAAGGTGACCACAGTTTAGTTTGACCATTTTTTAAGTAAACACAAGGCTCAAAGAAGTTTTGTTATACTTTTGGTGAAAAAATATACGTTTTGTGTTGACAAGGGTGTGGATTGATATATTTATTAGTGAGGTTGATTTATACTTTAAAACTCTGGGCATCTTAAACTTAATATGTATCATGTCGCAATTGGTGTGATAAATCATCATGTCATGTTCTAAGTGAATGATTATTCTGAATTCCAATCTATGAATCAAACGCCTCGAATCATTATTGTATACCCTTATTGCACTATTGATTATAGAGAATGATATATTTTCACCAAACCATAGCAATTTTGTTATAACAAAATACACACTAGTGCTTATTTACAAGGAAAATACATTACAAGTCTGCAGCCAAAGTGTATATCAAGTCCAACAACACTGTTGCAAGTCTATTATTAAAATTCTCTGTCTGGGAAGAGGATTGGGGCAACAAGAGACCACATGAACAAGGCAGCGGTAGCCCAACCGGTGAGAATACGAACCCAGACGGACGGCCAACCAACATCGACCAGCTTCCCGCTCTCTCCAACCGACGTTGACCATCCAGTGAGCAGCATGGCAGAGTACATGCTAGCTAGGGAGAAGATCAAGTGGAAAAATGAATACGAATACGTTACACGCTTCAACTTCTCTTTCTCCTCATCTTGCTCGTCTGCCTTGTCCAATGGAAGCAAAGGCTTTCCAGACCCTATACACCAAGAAACCAAAACTTGCTATGTTGATGCAAACGAAAATAAAATCAAGAAACTACTGAAGTAATTTCAAGCCAAACGAAAACAAGTCTCGCCCCAAACAAGAAACAATATTTCTTGCCAAAAGTTTCTGTTCAATTTCAAAACATGATAGTAATACAATAATTTGATCTATTTATAGAGACCAAAGTAACCCCAGACCTATTAATAAAAGCCCAAAATAACGACAACTTATCATATAAAATAAACTAAAAAACTCAAATATAATTGCTTCATATCATTTGTAGTGTATAAATCACTAAGAACCTAAGATTGAAGACCAGTAGAAAAAACTGACCTGCCCTGGGAGAGGTTGGAGGAGAAAGCAACGTGGTGGAAGATCCTGCTCGGACAGCGGAATAAACAACAGATAGAACGGTTGTAAGCAGCCCAAGAGCAAGACTACTGGTTGAAACTGCTCTAGAATGCTTGTGGAGACCATTGCATTCGTAGTCCCTAGGTTCGCTGGCAAGGCCAGTGTAGCAGAGGTACATGCAATATAAAGATATAACCGAAGACGGCAAGATGCTTCCACTAACCTATGTCATGACAGAGCTTATTCAACATCATAGCAGACTTGCATGGTACTAAGAATACCTATAATATAAGATCACTATTTTGTACAACTTTGACAATAACGGAGAAGGTGATAATAGAATATGAGGAAACCAGTAAGCATTAGAACTCCAAACAAGTTCATCAAGTGATATGGCAAAACCTTTCAGATCCACATGAAGCTACATAATCTACATACTTAATCTAATGGGATACTCTGTTTTAATAAAAAATACTCTCGCTAATGACAAAACACATGAGGTATCTTAGAAAGACTTCCAGGCAAACAATTTCCTCATATATATGAGACTAACATATGAGCTCAAAAACTATGAACAGCATGCGATAGCATATTCAGCACGTTTCTAAACAAGCGATAACTGATAAAGTATTATCTATCTATCCAACAATTTTACGAGAAAATGCAATTACAACAATAGTTTAAGGTCAACACTTTGAGTAATGGTGGATTTTGTTATTTTTTAATTTTTTTTTCACAACAAGATAAAAGCTCAGCAACTTACTGATGGATGCAACGTGACAATAGTAAACACAAAGACAAAGATCAGAGTCATTATGATGAAAAAAGTATTGAGTCCGCAATCTTGTCCGGATGGGGTAAAGAGATAGAAGAGCAGGGCAGAGAAAGCAAAGGTTGCCACATAGCACACAAGTGAAACAACAAGCAATGCTGCATACCTGAAATAACCCAGACATAGAGGTGAGTGGAAATAAATTGCTATGAATATGTTCCTTATAATCAACAAACCTTGAAGTCATTACGAAAATTAAGTATCTCACCAAAACTGTTCATCATATCCAACCCATTTGTCATTCCATCCATGAACAAAATCGAGCAGCAGCACAACTTGAACAAGAAGGAACAATCCTGACCCAAACTTTGAAGTTGTCTCTGCATTAACAAAGTTACAAATCAAAATTGAACATTATGGTGCAACCACAAATATAACCACAACTGGATAAGCTATGTTAATTGATTTCCTTAGAAAGACAAAGTCCAGTAATAAGTGTTTCATATAACTCCATTTGTCGTATTAGAAGGACTACCAAGACTTCCTTACCTAGACCAATTCCTTACACTTGTAGGTCAATTCAAGCAGTAAACAAAGGCAAGCAATTTAATCATGCAAAATGGAGATCTTATTAGCTCAAATTTAGTTTTTTCCCACCAGTTTAGCGAAAGGAAGGTCCAATCCTTTTTATTTAATTTTAAGCCACTGTTCTTATTACAAGAATACAGAGAAGAAAAAAGAATTGGTTCTTTTGATTGCATTAAATGGTTCAACTTTTGACCACGTAAAGCAAGATTTTCCCATCTCATGTACAGATTTCAAAGGAGACAACACAACAAATGGAGCAGAAAACAGATGTGCTCGATAAATGCTTACCATAGAAGCTGATGATTCCATTGGGAAGAAAGAACATCAGTATCACCAAAATGCACCAGCAAATAATTTTCATCATCCAACCGCCATGGTGCAAATTATCACGGGGATCTTTCTGGTTCTTCACACCAATCATAAGAATCGCAAGAATGGTGAAAAACAGGAAGTTTCCCAAGCTGACTCGCAATACTGCGTCTGTTTCAAACCACTCTCTGTCTGGAGTTTGGTGAAAATGATTGATCCCTTCAAAGTTTTTCCAACAGATTGTCAGATTAAACTTCATTACAAAAAGTTAATACTTAATAGAACTAGACGAACTGCAGAAAAGATAACCCTTTCCCCTCTTGCTCTACGAAAACTTCCAAAATTTTCAGTTATCTGCAGTCACTTCCTTTGAAAAGATTTCTAATTTGCTTAAGCATTCTCAGTCTTATGGAATCACCTCATTTGATTTACAATAAATCAACTAAAAGTTTCTTAAACTAAAAGGCAATATAACATACAGCAATAAACTCAGAGATACAACTACAATATCAACAAGTGAAAAAGGGAAGTTCTGCATATTAAATTATCCTATACATCATTCATGTAAAACTTTTGCTTTCGTGTAATCTTGAAACCTCAACTGACTGAATATTAACATAACTATGAACTATCAACATAGCAAAAACATAAACACTGTCTTTATTCTTGAACTTAAGGTACACAAGATAAAATGAGTTCGTAAAATCAAGGATACAAAACATTCACTTACAGGGAATCTTCTCCATGAGAGGCGCAGCAACCTCTCGGAGAATCCACGAAACAATCAGCGAAAGCGCGAAGAGGCCGCAATAGGCAATGCGAGCCGAGCGCCGACTGATACCCGACACGACCGTGCGGCACGCGTCGCAAGCGCAGGCAGCGCAGCATGACGCTAGGCATGAAGCCGCCCACATCTTGTTCCTATTTAACCCCTCAGCGATCAATGATCAAACTGATTTCCAAATATAATTCCAACCCTACAGCTGTTGCCCAGCAAAACCGACCAATCAAAAAAACTGTGATTAATCAGCACAATTCATATTCAAGATCGTACAACTCTAGCCAAATTCAACCAAATTTAAGCCTAATTCAACCAAATTTAAAAGCCCTAGCCCAATTCAAACAAATTTAAATCCCTAGCCAAATTCAAAAATTTAAATAACCTGCAAATCACGCACTCATAGAATATATCAATTTCTGTGTTGGTTCCATCATACCTTACTGGACGAGGAGGAACCGTAGGTTGAGGAAAGGCGTGTAAGCTGCGGAGAAGAATAATAGGAATAATCAAAATGCTAAGGTTTTTCCAAAATATATACATGCCCTTTACCTTTTGATATATTCTCAACTGGCCCCAAGGCGGGGGTTTTCTGCAAATATACCGGTTGGCTAGGGGGGTTGAGGGTATTTTATTTGTTTATCAATATTTATTTTAGTAGTATGACTTCCCACAATTCTTGTCCTTTATTCTTTTTTGGGACGTCCCATAATTCTTATCCATTTATCTAAAACAGCAAATTATTACATACACTTTATTTAAGAGTCCAATCATCTAACTCACAACCAACCACTTTTCTAAATTCTCGTGCCCAAAAAAAATGGAATAAGAATTGTGAGACAGACGGAGAGAGAGTATAATTCAATCAATTGTTAATTGATACTACCACTTCCCACAATTGGCTAATTAAATTACTCACCGACATAAATCGGAGCTATTGAAACTAAAACTTAAATCCACTCATATGTTTTGTTCTTTAACCAAGAAATTTGTAGCCGATAGTCTGCGAATTAAGACGGTGCTTACGGACTAAAATCCAATATTAAATATAATAATATGTAATTAAATCATATAAAAATTATATATTATTCTAAAATAATTCTAAATGTAAATAGATGGATATCTACATTATATGTGGCCCTAGAAACTTTGAAGGGGTGGGATTAAGTGAGACTATGAGAGTGACTCCAATCACATCCAAAGGCTTTTAATCACCAACTTATGCATTAATTTTTTTAGATAATTCATATTATATTATTACAAAGTATATTAAATATCAATAATTGAAGATTTTGAGAAGTATTTAAATAGGTTTTGATAGTTACTTCGAGTACAAATGGAAATAAATACAACACCATTAATATTTACACGGCAGTATGGTTTATACATCTTATTTGAGGAATATTCATTTTTTTAATATTATAGAAATATACATGGAGAAAAATCAAGAAATAAAAATATTTTCGGATGTTTTATTTAATATAATCACTATATTTATGTGTAATAGAAAATGCAATTAGAATAATTTAAATAAGGAAAAAAGAAATAGTAGTAGTTCGTCTCATCCTAGCTGATAATACCTTCCCCACACATTTTTAGTTCTCTCTCTTCAGGTGGAAAGTGCGACGCGCGTTGTCGCCTGCAAATCTCCTTATATCTAGCCGAGTTGGAAGCGCGGAAGAAACGAATAGCGAAATCACGAAAAAAAGAAACATTTAGATATTGTCGAATGATTGATTAGGTCGAGAAACAAAACCGTTCATTTGGTTTTGTAGAAAATCCGCGTTCTCAACTTTTGGTCGGAGGGTTTGTTTTGGTCCCTTTTTCTCCTCCTAAGCAAGGTACTTTCCTGACTTATATTAGATCTGTTGGTTTCTCGCTCTTTGTTTGTGTAGTTTTGGTGGAATCCGGCATTGTTGTTGATCGTGTGTTAATTAGGTGTCCGTTTCGTTTTTGTTGTTTATGAATTAGTGGGAAGATGAAGTTTTGTGGTTAGGACTCCGGATCGAGTTGAATTTGGGGGAGATTGATGATTTTGACTTATCATGGGTGGGATTTGCTCCATTTTTTGGTGGAATTGTTTAGCCCTGTGAACTTTCTTGATTTGATCTGGTATTGTGAATGAAAGGTGATACGAAATCGAAGAGTTTTTAATGGAAAACATATGTAAATCTGGGGCTCATTGAGGGTTTAATTTTTTGTTATTTGCCATATGCTATGATAATTAGGTTGTTTATATTTTTTGGGGGTGTTTTGTGTATTCTGCTCATGCTTTCTTTAGTAGCAAATCTTGAAAGAGATCGATTACCGAAGAAAACGAAAAGGGAAATTAGGTTAATGCAGCATTGGATTATTGCCATTTTCACCTAATAGTCTTGCTAGATGTTGTATGTTGGTATTTATGTTTTACCTACAACTCATGATTTTTTTACCTTAGCATCAGTTTAAGCTATTTCAAATGCCTTCTTAGAGTTAGTTAGATTGCTGTGAAGAATCATACTGTAATATGTGGATAACGTAGATATTGGGTATCTGGTCATGAACACACAATCATTCAATAGTGGAATGGAAAGATTAATGTCTCAAGATTGATTTTTCAGGACTTATGTAATTCATACTTAGTTTTTGGTTACTGTTTGTAACGGTGCACTGGTAGTATTAGAACGAATTTCAATCAATAGCGTTATAGATGTCCAACTTGCTTATTTATCTAATATCTGAGATTTATTCTTGGCTGCATTGATATATTAAAATTTCTACAACAATCCATCTGTTTTATGAAGATTAACACAAACAAAACACGTGCAGGAATCACTTCTTGGTGCAGAAAGCAATTCCACAATATGGCTATCGACAGCATAATAACTTCACCTCATCGGAGATCGCAGACACAGACTGCCTTCTCTTCACCATCACCTCGAAAGCAATACTCACGAAGTGATGAATTGGGAAGCTGGTCGACCCTTGTTCAGAGACATCGTTTCCTTCTAACTGCTCTCGGTCTCCTTGCCTTTCTGTGTACTATTTATCTCTACTTTGCTGTGACTCTTGGCTCCAACGATGCATGCTCTGAATTAACCGGGGTTCAACAGGCAACATGTCGTCTTAAGCTGTCGAAAGAATCTCTAGCTGGAAAACTGAAATTCCTTTAGTAGATTAAGCACTGACTACTTCATATGTTACCTTGCCCTGCCTTCAGAGTTAGTGCCTTAAAGTGTTTCAAATACAGTAGGGTTATTTTGTTCCTTGGCAAGCTAATTGATTTTGGTGTAATTTCCTGTGTAATTTATACTACTTGTGACTCGTTTTCATAATTCTATTTAATTGTATTTAATGGGATAAATTGCTATGCTGCTGATGATAAAGGCCATTATTCTTTCTTCTGTCATTTGCTTCACTTTTCATTTTCCCTTCTGTAGAAAACAGAGTTTTACATCAAATTGTGTTGTTTTACACTGACTAAGAAAAGATGTAGAAACACAATGATTCTGCAAACAATACTCTTTAGTTTCCTACTTGTACTGACTCGAACGTGATACTACAACACCAGCTAGAGCGCGATTTTGCAGATCTATGAGTATATAGAACAGATAATATTGAGGACGTATGATACTGTGACTGTTTGTGTAGCTGCTGCAGAAGAAGAGGCGGTAATGATCAGACACTATTTAGTATTCTGCGGTAAGAATTCTTCCCTGTACATCAGTGAGAGAGATCTTTTATGAGCACAAAAGATAGCAGAGGTCTTCAATCCTTGCATGAGAGATATTAGCATAAGGCAGAACTCTAAATTTGCCATTGATGGAGCAAGTGAGAGTCAGCTGTGCAGAGCTTATCATTGTCTGCAACAAGAACAAAACAAGAATTCAATCTTACTTGCTTCTTTGATGAGTTGGTAAATGGCATAAACAAGCTTACTTAAACAATAAGTGAAATGATGATATCCCTACTTGAACTCCATGTTATACCTGGCATTCCATTGTTTTGTCACTGCAAATCCACCATTTTGAGGGAACACAATCAATGTACTTGCACCAGCCACAGTATTTGTTCAAGTTCGTATTCTGTACAACGGCCACAGTTATTCCTGCAACACTGCAAATAGGAGAAATGATCCATGTGAGTCAGAGTAAGAAGTGAAACATGGTGAAGAGAAGAAACAGCTGCTTTGATGGAAATAATGACTTAATACTCACAGAAGACTGAGGACGGCAAGGGAAACAACCCTTGAGACTGGCCTGTCCAACTTCCTCTTTAGTTGGATGGATTTCTTGACATCATAATCAAATAAACCTTTCTTGTTTTGGTGAACTTCCCTAGCTTCAGGCTTGAATAGCAGCACAATACCAGCAATGAAACCCGAGATAAAACCCCCGATGTTAGAGAAATTATTAACAAGTGGGATCAGCCCAAGAATGAGATTTAGCATCAAGATAATGGAGAAAACAACAAGAGTTGCAAACTGCACAATAACATAAGGCATACCATTAGTTCCAGCAAAGATGTGATTAGAAGAAATAGTCAAATAGATGAAGATTGAAACATTTACAACTTTTTTGGTATAAACTTTCCAGTTCAGGATAAGACCAGACAGTGTGGCACCAAGCAATCCAAATAATGGACCAGAGGAGGCAACTGAAGGCCTATCTTGGAGAAACAGGGAAGCTACTAAAGCACCCATAAGAGCAGAAAGTATGTAGATAACTCCAATTCTTACTGCAAAGCATAGAATAAGGGTCATCTAATAACTAATCACATAAACACAATAGTGGGAAAATCTAAGAATATCTTGTTTGGTGGGAGATATACATGATCCAAACTCTTGCTCCAAATGAATTCCAACAAAAACCATGCTTGAGAGACTGATTACAAGGTGTAAAACACCAGCATGCAAGCATGGGCTCGTGAAAAGACGCCATAGTTGGTGTTCATTTGCCAGATACCTCAGTCGAAGAGCCCCCATCGAGTCAAGCCTGTTGTAGTGAGAACAAGCCGCAGTGACAATATTTCAAGATGAAAGAAACATGTGTACTTGTACTCCTAAAAGGTTTTGGTAAATAAGAGATCCGGTCAAACCATGTATGACTACTGAACTAAATCTTACTAAGGTTGGTTTGAGGAAAATCAACTACATTTTTCAGTGCCCTCATTATGGAGCCATTAGTTTTAGGAAATTGAAGCATACTTCCACAGGTATGAGGAAAAAACTACATCTACATATGTCCAACTATTACATCTATCGAACAGTTGAAACTGATTAATGACGAAGATGCTAGATAAGACATACAAAATACAAAGTAAAACATCGATATGAAAACTTTCCACAAACAGTTAGCTTACAGAAGTTCCACATGCATGAGTTCATGATATCTGCAAATTGTCAGTTGAGAAAGTGGGATTATTTGCAAACCCTACACTGAACTTTCAAGGACTTCAAGATTTACCAAAGTAGGTGATTAAATGCAAGAAGAATTCGAATTCATCAAATAATATATCTGATTTTCAGTCTCTAGAAAAGGAAACAGCACTAACCTAATCCCCTAGAATTGGCTGATACATTATAGACCATTAAATAAACATACAAATCTCTAACAGTCCTTCAAAGAAGAACTGATGCACAAATCCATTATAGATTTGATAAACCTATAAAAAATCAAACAATTCTCTGAAACATCAAACATTTAGCTTCAATAAAATGAGAGATATGACTCGATTACTCTGCTTCAAATTTATCTAGTCATGAATCCAACAGATCAAACATGTACACAACAACCAAGAAACTCTAAGAATTCATCGTGCGCAAAAGAAATCGAACAAAGCAGGCTCAATTACACAAATCTCATCTAAAAATGTAAATCAACCCAATATACTACAGATCCGTTCCCGATAATCGAAATGCGAAGTCACGGAAACTCACGCTGAAGTCGAGGGGCCTAGCAGGGTGTTCTCCGGCAGCGGCTGAAACGAAAACCTCCCGAGCTGCTTGAGCGCGCATTGCGCGTGAGAGTTTCCCCAACAATCGTTCACAACCATCGTTGCAGCGAAAGCGATCAGATGCAGGATCACGAACAGAGAGATGATCCACGTGCTTTCCTTTCTCTCGGAAATCCGCCTGAAAAACGGGAACGGGACTTTCTGCTCCTTGAGCAACTCTTCCGCGCTGAGTTCGGTCGACAGTCTCGGAAATGAGGGGGGAATCGGAAGCGGAATCGCCTTGATTTCCACGTAGGTCTGCAGCTTAGGGTTAGGTATTTCCGCCTTTGGAGCTAGCTTTCGGAAGAGAATGGGGAATTCTCAGAAGAAAGGTGATGGCGGTTGGAGGTTACAGCTGTAGCTGTAGTTTGGTTGGCTTTGGCGGGAAATAAGAGTTTTGATTATTCGGATTACCTATTTTTATTTAATTAAAATATAATATTTAGAATATAATATGTGCAATTAGTCAAACTATTAAGATTAGAATCGTAAATTTCTTGAAGCTACATAACTTACCGACCCTAGTATTGTTAAGTGCTTGTAACTAATCTCGTGTTCAAACTAATTACTTACTAGTTACTTCTATACCACTATACCTATCGATCCTAAATTATATAACGTATTTCATAAGTGATTTTAAATAATTTATAATGGCTGGTCACTTAGTGAGTGTTTAGAGTAGTTAAATCTTATTGATAAGTACTGAAAGCTGCTGATTTAAGAATTTGTATGTGTTTGGAAATAAGTGTTGAAAGCTGCTGAAAGTGGGGTAAATAGTATTTGGAAAACTGCTGATATTAGTAGATTATTTTAAATTTTTAAATAAAATATCCATTTTCCCCTTAATGTTATTAAATAATTATAATTATAATAAATAAAGAAATATTATTAATTTTTATATTGTATAAATTTAGAATATATCATATTAACATACACATATCATACTATTATATTTTAAATATTATTCATTTGCTTAAAATCCATAATAATAATATTTTTATATATTTTAATAGTTATGTAGTTAAGAAATAATTATCACTAAATGAAAAAAAAATTAATTTAAAATTCAAAATTTTCAGAACCAACTATTTTAATTAATATATATTTAAGTTTAATAATAGTTATCTCATTAAACTTGAAGAATTTATAAATAATAAATGTAAATATTTTTTTATCAAATTACTAACTAATATATTAAAATATAATTATAATTAAATTTGTAACTAAGAAAAATATTAATTTTAAAATTAATGATTTTCTTAAAATTATAGAAATATTTAAAGGATAAAATAGTCAAATAAATTAGATAAACTGTAAGCTGGAGCTGAAAGTTGGGTCATAGCAGCTTCTCTATCTTGGCTATATTTCGTAGGAAATTTCTGCTGAAAGCTGGATGTTCCAAACACTCAAGCTGCAGCTGAAATCTATAAGTTGTAGCTGAAAGTTGTTCCAAACACCACCTTAGTGTCTACTGTCTAGTGAGCATTTAGGACCTAAATCCTAATAGTTTGTCATTGGCTCATTAATGCATGCTCATTAGTTCTAGATGATTTCTTGCATTTCATGATTGATACAATCAAATTCATCAAATTACAAATTACCCCCTAATTCTAAATCATAAATTCGCTCTTGGTAATTGCTTAGTCAACATTAAGGACATAGGGTTGTACTAGTTCACTATACAACATTTGTAGTTAAAAGTCATTTCAATTGTAATAAATTTAAACTTTGATCAAGTATTTAAGTAATTAGATCAAGATTATGATCTACATTCACTTCAAGAAAGTAATTCTTTTTTACCAACGGAAAACTCCATCATTAAAAAAATTGTCTACAACATAGTAATTCTTTTTCTTTACAAGATAGTAATTCACTACAAGATTGTAATTTGTTTCAACTGCTAAATCCGTGGTTTACGATGATACAAGTCGGATTACTTCACCATATCGCATTCAAACCATTAAAAAAACACAAAAAGAAATTAAAAGGAATGAAGTAAACAAACAACAAAAATTGAATATATAATATATGCCAAAGAAGAAAAAAGCTTAGAATTTTATTCCCACATGTTGGATAAAAATAAATCCCTACATACATATTGATCCATGTTTACATATCAATAACCAAAAAAAGTTTAAAAATAAACAAATCTCTATCCATCTAATTTAGACAGAAAAAGAAACATTTTCAGTAATAATCTAAAGTGTAGAAAGACCAAGAAAAACAAAATAAATATTATCTATATTTGTAAATTATATTTATTCCTCTCTCCTCCTTTTCTCCCTCCTAATTTCATTGCATTCCCTCGAAATAATCTATCAACAAGCAAACAAATAAAAATAAAAATAAAATAAAATCATGCAACTTCTTACACGTCGAGCCCACATTGAAACATCGGCAAGAACGGATCGCAGTCGCCGAATATAATGTCGTGATCGTCGGTGAAGCTGCTCGAATCTTGAAAATCGAACGACGTTTGTATGTCGTCGGGGAAGCTACTGCGTGGAGGGATGGAGGAGTGCAAGAGAATATCCAACGCCGACGGTGGCGATGCGGCGCCGCCGCCGGGGATCGGCGGAGATGCTGCGGTTTCCGCCGCTGTGGGGCTGCTTTCTACTGTGGGACCGGGACTGTGGCTGTCTTCCATGTTGCAGTTTACGTAACGGCTGAGGTCAAAATTGGTAACTGCATTTATTCCGCGGTATTTTATGGCTGCCACGTCATACGCAGCTGCTGCTTCTTCTTGAGTGGCTGCATGTAATAATTGGAGAAAGGTTAGGGTAGTTCGGGGATTTCACGTGGTCGCTATTCGTTAGTAGTATTGAATAGGGGGACGGAGAAATTATGTGAGCAAACCTATGTAGTTGGGGGTTGGTAATCTAGCCAACAATATTGGTTTGCTTTTCATTTATATTGTAGTTTATTTACTTAATTACACTTGTGTGATGTGACTATTATGTGATGTGACTATTTCCTTTGAACGAATTAATACTTATGCTCACAATATTATTTTCTTGATCTTCATACTAAAAAAAGCTTTTAATTGGAATATAGATAATATATTATAATAACACCATCATAAAATTTGTTATCCACCATAGAAATCACACATAATCCTAAATTTTCTTATATTATTTCAAAATCACTATTTTAACCCTCCTTTCTTGAATTTTTAGATTTCCAGCCCCTAATTTTTAATTGAGGATTAGCCTATAGGCCTAAGTTAAAGTCAAATATCTAAAGTTTGGTCAACAACTAACATACCAACTAATAATAATCAAGAATTAAATCACGAAAGAAGTAACTAAATGGAAGCAAAATCGGCCTACCATATGTTCCAAGATAGAGGTACTTGTTGCCAAACACCCGGCCAATCCTAGCTTCCCATCTTCCATTATGATGATGTCTGTCCACACGCAAAATGAGTGAATTAAGTAAGTACAATCTATTAAGATATTTTTTACTAGATTTAATTAATACCGACTTACCAAATCAATACTCTAACCTACAATATGGATAACCTCTAAATTTATAATCTTTTAAATGTGTAATAATCTTTATAAGAATAAAACAGAAAATGTTAGTATTTTATAACAAGTGTGGTCCACTAGTGAAAGGGATGTAAAATAATTACCTATACCTTTGTAGAATTTTAATTTTTAAGATTTTCATATAGGGTAGTTATATTCCTAATTTCCTACATAATAAATCATAAAATCAGACACATTTAATAATATACCACATAAAATTTGAATATCATACCTTTTCGTAACAACTAATGCATCAATATATTTTTAATACATACCTCGCCACTCCTCGATATTTCGATACACCACGAGAGAACCCACTGCTTTTTCTGCTAGTTCGTTTAGAAAAAAAATAAAAAAATTCACATATATTATTTGTTTATCATTTTTTAAAAATACAAATAATTATTAAGTATGTATAATCTCATTTATATCAAATTATACCTTCTTAATGAACTAAGATATTCTTCCTTTGATTGTCCCTCCATTTCCTTGAGCTCATTTTGATAGGTGGATAGCTAAATTTCAAACATATGAAATTTATTTAATAAAAATAATATTTTCATCATTATATAATTTTATAAATTAAATATATCTTACAGGGAAATTTAGGATGGTGTCTTGTCCCCAATATTTCAGTGCAGCCAAGTCGTAAGCACGAGCTGCTGCTGCTTCGTCATTGTAGGCCCCTGATTTTAATTTCATAAATAATATAAAAAAAATGTTAGTGGATAAGGTCAGTCACATGAAGCCAATTGCAATAAAAACAAATGCCATGTCATCACAAAAATAAAATAAAGTTTAAATTAACTCTTTCAGATTTCATACCTAAATATACTGCATTTAAATAGCATTGCCGCAACCACCACCGTCAAAACAGACCAGAATTCAAGAGGGACAAAAAAGAGAAACCACATTAGTAACCATTGAGTCGACAAATTTCAAATGGCAATCTTTAATTTATTTATTTTTAAATGACCCATATCAGTTCAGAGTGGTTTGTATGTACCACTTTCGTATATCATTATGTTTACCACATCACAAGCGTATTGACATGTGGTATTTCTTATTAAATCAAGTGGGTCATATTTAATACATGTCAATACCCTTGTGATGTGGTACATATAAGGGTATACGAAAGTGGTATACACAAGCTTTTGTGGTATCAGTTGTGCGTTATGAGTAATTACAAGATAATGACTGGTTTTCTTCTATTCTATAAAGTCCAAATACAGGGTCGTTGGAAACAGTTGGATTTCGTTATATTAAATATATTGAATCTTCTATTTTAATACTTTCTATATATATCCAAAAAATAAAAATACTATATATTAAAAAATATAAATGACTAATGAGAAAACCTTGTCTTCCTTTTTTATTTTGTGACTCATTCCAGCAATCCTTATCCCATAAGTGAGCTTCGAAACGGCCCGTCCACCGGTGCCTGAAATCGTCATTACACACCCAATAATCAATTAATCCAACAATTAACTAATAATAAAAATTAGAAAAAAACTACATTTCCGTAAACAGCATGCATAAAACCTCACAACAATATTTACTCTTCTACCCTTCAACTAAACCTTACGAATTCGAATCTCATCAAATGTACCTCGTCACGCCTCTATGAATTGAGCTGCGCTGCTGCGGAGAATCCCTCGGCACACTTTTCCGCTTCCTCTTCCCTTCTTGACGGTCGTTATTGGAAGCCTCCGCCGCGCCGCCGCCGGCGAGATTTTTTTGTTTCGAAGACCTGGCCATGAAAATGTGATTCAGAAGAGATCCGGCCAATGAGATTTGGCAATTGGAGGGGAAAGAAACTTAATTAGAGAAAATGGTGGAGTAACGGCCGCCTGCGGCGGAGGAGGGGTGGTTTGTAGGGATTTAACGGCGGCGGAAAATCTGTTGAGTGAAATTGTATTCTAAATGTGGAGCTTGTTGTGGGGGTATATATATGTGTGTATTTTCACTTGTAGTCAGTTTGATGTGGGCTTTCGCTATTATTTTATTAAAGTGTTTTTTATTTTATTGTAAATAATTAATTTATTGGAACAATTAATATCTACTTGTAGTGAAATGTCCACCTTTTCAGTTCGAAATTTAATTCCCAGCTGCAATTTCTGATCAATTAGTATTCGCTATTTTTATGGACGGCAGTTTACACGCAATATGGAGGTTAGTTAATTTTTTTTTTTTTTTTATGGTATTACACTTTTTATTCAATTATTCTTTATGACTATATTTAGCGTAAATGGAAAATAAAAATCAAAATATACGGATCATTTTCTAACTAACAAACTCAATCTTCCCATGTGTATATGGGGCAATCCGGATCTTCTGGCCCGAGGAACACTACATGGCCCACCAGTACACATGTGGTACCGCGTGATTGGTGGGCCACTGAGTGGTCCTTGCAAAATTGGGTTAGAAAATTTCTGGCATATATGGGGCGGATTCAATCTTTTCAATCACTTTATACCGGATATAATTACCTTGTACTGACGAGATTACTTTAGAATGAGATGGGGTTGAACCATTAAAAACTTAAATTTGACACTGGAAATATTAAAATTGGGAAATTGGGCTACGACCTTATTCAATTATATTGTATATCCATGCCCAATTACACACTTATATACGTAACGAGTATGAGATGTATAAACTACTAAGCACACACTTCAGATATAATAGCTACGAGTTTCCATCGTAAAAAATATCTTAGAAGTTATACAAATTATGGAATGAGAACAAGATAGACAGGCATACACACTCAAATATATTATTCATTAAAATTAAGAAATTAAAGAATTAACATAATTAATGGCGCTTTTTTTTTTTGCTAAATAATGATATTACTGAAGTAGACATTTTTTATAGTCATTGCAAATTGAAATTTGTTTTTGCCATAATTATTAGTATACCTTCAAAAACTTAAATTCCCATATTTGCCCAAAAGTGTAACACACAAATTCCCCTCCAAAACTCTATTAAATAATAAAATAACCCCTTGCCCCACTCTCTTTACGCTATTTTCCTAACCCCAACCCTAACCCTGTTCTCATTCTCAATCACCCTCACCCACCCCCAACTACCCTACTCCCAACCCCCAGATTTCATAGATCTTGTTAAATCATACTCCCTCCGTCCCAAAATTATTGTTCAATTTGCTTTTTGCACGATTTTTAAGGAGACTTGTTAGTTGTGTGTAGATTGGTATAAAGTTGTGGGTCCCATAAAAAAGTTGTGTGTAATAATTTACTAAAAAAGAAAGTGGACAAGAATTTTGGGACAATCCAAAATGGAATAGTGAGCAAGAATTTTGGGACGGAGGGAGTACGGATCATCTATTCAACCTAAAAAATACAATTATTTCAAATACAAATAAATTATACTATCATTTACTATGAATAAAAGGATCGTTCACTTATATAAGTATAATTTCGGTGATGATCTTCTATTCCACAATTGGGAGGTGCAATATATATCTATAGAATTTCTTTTTATTATTAAATAAAATATTAATATCATCTAAATTAAGTTAATATACGCATGTCACCATTTAATTGGTGGAACGTATAATGAGACTCGAATGGTGGGATAGATATCAGTAACCGTATTATTTACTATTAAAAAGACATAATTTTAAAATGTGTGATTTAAATAAAATGCACAACGAAAACTTACAAAAGTGTACTCGAGAGGGTTGGCAAACTTGGGCTCAGAAGGCTCTAGTAAAGTAAAGCGTAATTCTTACCTATTATCTATCTCACACTATTTTATACCAAAAGGAGTACAAGTGTAGGTGTGCCAAATATACCAAGGAAAATCACTTTCTTTACACCAAGTCTGAGTTCCAATATGCGTAACTTGTAAATCTCATCAATTACAGCATCACGATTCAGAAAGAAAAAAGGCTCTTCCATTCAGTTCTGTACTTGTGATTGATACTGAATTTCCCTACACAAAAATGCAACCAATTTCAAGAAATAAGGAAACATAATTGTAGAATCAAATAAAAGAAACTGAATTTATCTAATAGATATCTAAGAGAAAACAGAATTCACAACTATGCAAATCTCTGAAGTGAAAAATGAATTAGATCATATGTATACACAAACATATAAAGAGCATATGTTCAGCCAAACAGGAGAGGAACAACTGACAATAGTGAAGCAAGAAATGAATAGCAAATCTATAACCGACAAAGGTCCAAAAAATGGCTATTATTTGTGTCTTGATTCATGACAAACATAAATACACAGCAAATACAGGCCATCAACTTAAGAATACAAAAAAAACCACAATTGTATAGCTTAATTAGGAATTACTGTAGCAAAACAACAAACAGTCATCAACTTTGAAGGGACTGGAAAGTTCATCATACAGATACAACCCATGAAATAACAACTTGAATAACACACTGATCATGAGGGACTATAGTATGGAATGTTAAAGAAATGCATGGATAGAAACTTAACTCAGAAAAGGGAAGACTACATAATCTTACATCAGTTACTGGATGCTGGCCCTGGAGCCTTGATTTTAGGATGTTTCTTGACTTCACATACAATCAATCTTCACCTAAGTAGTTATCACCATATCGAGGGCGTTTAAGTTTGTTAGGAGATGCTTGGAGGAAAACTAGCAGTTAGAGCAAATTCTTTCAACAATACACCACTCCTAAGAATATCACAACACTGTCCAAAACAAGTACAAAATCCAATAACTGAGCGGTGTCATAGCAGCCGAAATGGTCTCTCAACCGCTCGTCCGTCGTGTCCAAACCTATTGTCACGAGCCGCATGTTCGAGAAGGGTTATCGGGCATGTTGCGGAAAGTTGGACACTACTGGAAAATCTGCCATTAGTAAGGAAAAAACTTCGCGAGAACAAGCATATCGTTGCTAAAGGAGCATGTTTAGCAAGAAATTTATGTTTTGTTATAATTAGTAAGGAACCGGGCATTTCTTCGCCATGCTTTCCTCGCTATTACAAAATAAAATATTAAAAAAAAATCAAATTTCTGACTATTTTTTAGTGAGCAATCTGACCCCGGGCCATATTTTCCTAGCTATTGGTAAATTGAAAAACATTCAATATTCGAAATATTTTTTAGAAAGGAATCAAGTTTTTCCTCACTATGGTCTCCTAATATTAGTAAAAGAAAAAAAAAATCAAAATTTGAAATACTTTTTAGCTCGGAATCTGAACCTTCCTTGCCATGTTCTCTTCGCTATAAGTAAACGAAAAAGTTAAATTCAAAATTCTTAAAACCTTCTAGCAAGGAATATAACATTTCCTTGCCATTTCTCCTCAATATTAGTAAACAAAAGAAATTCAAAATTCATAACATTTTTAGCTAGGAATCGAGACCTTACTTGTCAAGTTCTCATCGCTATCAGTAAACGAGAAATAATAATTCAATATTCATAATGCGTTTAGTAAGAAATCAAGTCTTTCCTCGTCGTGTTCGTGTTCTCCTTGATACAATTCAATATCAGTAAATGAAAAAAAAAATACAAAACATTAATACTCTACTTTACACTAATCATTACAAATCTTACTACTCCATCCGTCCTGCCCGACTTGTCTTGTATTCCTTTTCGGGCCGTCCCACCCGACTTATCCTGTTTCTTAAAATAAAATGGGTCCCACACCTTTATTAAATCAAATCAATTTTAAACAATTAAATATCTATATGTGTCTCTACCTCACATACCAATTCTAAATAATTATTTAATTAAATGGATCCCACACTTTTATTATATAAAATCAACTCATAAAAATAACCACGCCGAAAAAGAACGAGACAAGTCGGGCAAGACGGAGGGAGTATAACATTTCGAAATCTTAACCTAATAATTGATTCACATTTCGACAATCAAGACATTATAACATATTCCAACTTAATCATCTAATTTTAGCAATGTACATGAAAATAGACTTTAACTGCAATTTGCTTATTTATACGAAAAAGGCGCATACTATTTCATATATGATTTGATTTTGAATTGATTTTTTAATGAAAATATACAAAAATACATACTATTATTTATATGAAAATTCATAGACTATTATTTATACGGAAATGCATATAGTACTATTTTTTGCTCTAGGAGAGGAAAAGAGACACATTAAGGAATATAACCGATATCTTTCCACTATTTTCGAAAACCATGCCGAAATTTTAAATTTCTATTCAACATTTTGGAGGGATGTTCAAGATTTTCAAAAACCAACAAGTACATTTACAACCACTACTATTTATTTTTTATATATATAATATTATACTCTTTCCTCATTTTCACTCTTCCTCCAAACACACTCATCTTCTCTCAATATCTCACTTTCAATTCATCTCTTCTCTCATCTTCTCATTTTCAAAAACTTGAATCAAATCAGTTATTACTGCCAAGAAGGTTACATTATATGTTGTTATCTTCCATTTCTCATTATGTTTGCTTAATTTTTGCTCTTAAGTTCCAGAGATAACCTGAACCTACTCTATGACGATTCTATTTTCTTAGGGCGTAAGAATTGCAGCTGTTAATCCAGCCATGAAGATTTGTTCCTTTTAAGGAAATGTTTTTGAATTGCAAGAGTTTTGAGGGGAGAGGTTAATTTATTTACCTTTTTTTTGCAGTTTTATGTAGAAAATATGTTTTTTATAAAGGGATTTAATTGGAGCACTTCGTCCATTTTCATTTTTCTTTGCCTCATAATATTGGTTTAATTTTTGTCATGTCTGTTCATGGTTGCAAAATGTAGAAGTGTTAAGAGGAGGAAGAAGGAAAGAATAGATGAAGATTGTGCCCCAACCACTACGGTTTCTTATTGGAGATTGATGTATTTTATTACCTTTGAATTCTATTTTTGTTCCCTAATATATTGATTTATTTTGAGTTTTGTTTTTTCATGATTGCAAAGTGTAGAATTATTGAAATTGGAGATTGAAGAGAAAGAGATGGAGATCGTTGAAGCGAGCAAAGATGAATAATGGACTACAATTTTTTAAAGTGACGTTGTATGAATATTGATTAGTTTTTGTTGTTTAAATTGTTACCTTTTCTTATTGTACCTGTAAATGTTACTAATTATTATAATTACAATCGTATATTTTTACTATTTTGCAATAAAGTCAACTTGGTTAATTGTATTAGTCAATTCACCAAACATACTAATGGATTATATATATTAAATTGCAATTAAAAAAATCTCGCTAATAAGACTATTGAATTTGTACATACATTTTGCGATGAGCAATTTCTTGCTAATGATTCTAGCTGGCGACGAAAATATACTTTGCCATTGAATTTATGTATTAATAAAAAAGAAAATATTGCTATAGTTAATATATCTTCAACGACAACAGCTACTTATTTGTGAGGAGGGCTATATTAGACATTTAATAATATAGGGCATAATTGAAAAAATGTATTTTGGTATTTTCACATTGGCGAGGAAAATATATTCTTGCTATTAATTTTAAGTATTAGTTAGGAAGACCAATATCGACGAGGCACCAGCTAGAAATGACCCTTCTTCGTAGAAAGGTGATTTCGTCGTAGAAAGTATATATTTCGCGATAAAATGGGTCTCGTTAAAGTATGCAATTTTTAGTAGTGGGACTAAGTGGCCCAGGTTTTTCTAGATGTTACTCTTGGCTAAGCTTCTAGTTTTTTCTAGAATGATACCTTATATAGAATTCATCTCAACCGTCCATTCGAAAAGTAGTGCCTATAGCTTAGGTAAGATCATTTGTAATCATACAAGTTATAAGCAATATACAAACATTCTCCAAGAGTTCATTTTTCTCTCACTTTTTTTCTCTCTAGCTTTCTCTCTTTAAAAGTGTGTTTAAGCTCGAGGATAACTAATAAGCTTCAAGCTGAGGGTTAAGTTGCTAGTACCAAACGTGAATTCCGCGCACATGACACTATGCCTTATTTTAAAAAGAAAACTCTAATTCCCAAATATAAGATTCGGCCCCATTTAAAAATAATAATAATAATAATACACAAAAATTTGCACATTTATGATGAAAAAAATAAAACAATTTGTCTAATTCTCCTTTCAGTCTTCTTCCTCATCCGATTCTCCTGAGTCGTCGTTCACGTTCTCTGCTTCCTCAACGGTAACAAGCCGACCGGATTTTTGTGGCCCCTTTGAGTTTCCTAGCCAATCCGACCAAGGTCATAGGTTCCAGATAGTTGTCAAAGATGTTGAGACGAAGAAGTTCGCCCGCTTCGGGCCTCTGGGCATAATCTTGGCTCAAGCACGTACTAATGAAAATTTTCATATTTTCACGTGGAGATCATGCTTATCGAAGAAGATTCAGACAGTCCTAAATCTCTCACTTAGATTCTAGATGAATTATTCAGCGATTGGAATTTTGGAAATGGGCGGATGCCCATACAACAGCTCCAATCTCAAGACTCCGATGCCCAAATATCTGATTTTCGACCATGATAAGGTACCAACTCCCAACTTTTCGGCGCGCGCCAGTAGTCGGCAACAGGTGGGACATATTTCTTGAATGGAAGGAATTTCCTTTTGTTGGAAAGCACGACGACTCCGTGAAGATAACCCATGGAGTGTAGGAATTTGAGACCCTCAAGAACTTGCTTCAGTCTGCAGATGGTGAATTTTTCCGGAAGCTCTTCATGTAGAGGAAGAGCTTCCAAGCTTCCTCCGTCGTGGTACAACATTACAATCCCTTTTTTGTTGTCTTTCTTGAACACGGCATGAACACGAGTAACGTTATTGTGGGCCTCTTCAGCTTTGACGGCTTCGATGGCGGTGCTTTCAGCGCCGACATCCTTGATAACTACTCCCTCCGTCCCATTAGAAGCGACAATTTTTCCTTTTCGAGGTGTCTCATTTGAAGCAATACTCTCATTAGTACGGGTCAACAGAATAGCCCCGACCTCTGATATCCATATAAAGGACACGACCAACATAAATACCCTCTTTAACTTTTATTCAAACAAATTGAATATCTTTCATAAGGAATCGGAGGAATATGCGATGATTTTTTCCAGGAAATCCACAACGTTTCATAAAAAAGAAATAACTTTAAAAAAAAAATAGAAATTCTTTCTTATGTTATCATCTCTCCTACTTTATCACCTACTATCTCAATATCTCACTTATCTTATCTTTCATACTTTAGCATCTACTCATCTCTCATACTTTATCATCCACTTTCTTAATTACAGTACCGAAAAGAAACGCGTCACTTCAAATGGGACAAAGAGAGTACATAATAGCGCCCCAGTGGATGCACTCAGCGGTATACACAGTGGAATAACGTGCCATTTTATTCTAAATCTGGCGGTGAACATGTAATAGATCTACGTATGAGAAACCACTCACCACATTGTCTTCAACAAGGTACAACAAAAACGTCATCCCTGCCCCCATGGGATGGCGTAGTGGTGAAGGTGGGTGGTCCGGGACCGAAAGGTCATGGGTTCAATTCTCACTGGACACGCTATGTGTGTCTGTCACCTTAGAGTGGTTTAACTCTCCTGTGTGGTTTGCAGGCAGTTGCACATGATCGAGGTTTACCCTGTGCACACCAAAGGTAGCGACTGCGGGTTCCTCGTTATCAAAAAAAAAAAAAACTTCATCCCCGCAAAGAAAACACGACTCTCCCAATCTCATTTACTATGTCGTTCAGCTCTCATTTACTATGTCGTTCAGCTTCCTTCACGTTCAATTCTCATATTGCTACAAATAGGGGTGAAAACGGATCGAATACGGACGGATAGCTTCCCATATTTTGTCCCATATTTTTTTTCTTGAATTCGGAGTCGAATACGGGAAGGCCGGATACGAATGCGGATTCGAAATATTGGGATACGAATACATGACGGATATATGACGAATTCGGATCGAATTCGAATAACAATAATCGGATAATATGATTCATAAATAACCATCTATTTGTGATTGTAACACATGAAAAAATCACTTATACAACATTTAATAGAAGTTTTAATGCAAACTATAGTTAAAATAGTACCCATTATGAATAACATAACTTTTAGGATCAAGAAAGTATGAAAAAATTCCAAAATTCAACATAAAATACCTAACAATAACCATAGATGCACTTAATATTTTTTTTAATATCTTTTCTTAATCTTAATTTATTATTATATTAAAAAATTAATTATTAAATAATCCGGGAAATATCGGAATTCATAATCCGAGAAATATTCGAATTCATAATCCGGGAAATATCCGATTAAATACGGAAAGTATCGGATACGGGCGAATAATGTGAAATCCGAATTCGAATCCGTATCCGATTTAGGCTATCCGGATTCGAACCCATATCCGACCGGATACTAGATTTGCTCCCCGGATTTTATCCCGATCAGATTCGGCTTCGGATCAGGCGGATAATATCCGATCCGTTTTCACCCCTAGCTACAAAACACTCATCAAAGGCAAATAGCCGTAAGTACTCCCTCTTTTTGGCAAATACTACAACATATATGCATAACTAGTTTGTCGGATTGTTTCAAGAATATGTTGTTGTGTGTTTCAATTAAGAATTACATGGGTTATAATGTTTTGAAGAGATCAATAGAAAAGATGAAGATAGATTGTTAGATTGAATACTAATTTTGTTTAATTTTTTTGTGCACGTTTAAATTTCAACATGTTTAGCTCTGCTAGCAAATTTTAAGGTGTTATGAGTCTCCTCCGAGTTGCTTGATGCTGGAGTGATCGTACAAATAAGCTGAGGAAGAAAAGTAGCATAACTTTCAAACTAAGCATTTCAACCACATGTTTCAATCATAAAATTTAAACTCACAGAGGTTTCAGATATACAGAAGAAACAATAATTCTAGCATAGAAAGAAACATTGAATAAAAATAACTAAGTAACTATATGATTTGAATAATTTCATAGTTTAAATTTAAAGATGAGACGATATTGTAATATAAATTTGTGAGTATAAATCGTGTCTATATGGTATGGAATTTTTTGAATAAGGTAGGTCAGTTACTATTTAATTTATTTCCTTGAATATTTTATTGAAAGACCATAAATAGTATTTTAATTATAAAATTTAATCTGCTTAAGTGCTTTATAAATTATAATTAGTTTATTAAGATTGGATCGAAAGCTTTTTTCTAAAAAAAATACAGTAATTTCATCATTAATTGAATTATACATATTTCTTTATAGGTTGATGTGTATATTTAGTTCTTATTTTCCACTGCACACGTGTTAATAAAAAAAGAGAAAACAAATTAGAAGTATAATATATGTGTGTGTGTATATATATATATATATATATATATATATATATATATATATATATATAGGAAATGGATCATATACGAACCTAGCATTTTAATAAAAACTAAGAACTAGTTATATTCATTGACCTAATTGAATCAACGGTTATCATCTAATTAATTTACTAATGAGTTTATTAAATGGCAAAAGAATAAAGGGGTATTTTACATGGGTTTGCCTTGGTTGATCGAGTTCTTGTCTAAGAGATGATATTTCTCTCTGATACTTCTTAATCAACGATTTTTCATCAGTAATCTGAAATTGAAATGTATGAGCACCTAGTGAATTAACCACTTAAAACATGAATATAACTCCAAAGAATTCATGTAAACAGAATTACCCTATTACGTGAGTCTCCTCCGAGTTGCTTGATGCTGGAGTGATCGTACAAATAAGCTGAGGAAGAAAAGTAGCATAACTTTCAAACTAAGCATTTCAAACACGTGTTCCAATCATAATTTTACATATTATCGGTTAATATTATATTGTCCAACTTTATATAATTAATTGTATAATCTTTCTCTAAGAGATGATATTGCCATAATAATGTTAAAGTTAGATATTAGAAGAGCAAGGAGCAGAGCAATAACAAAGACCTCAGTGCACCACTGTAGCAACTGGAGGAATTTTATAGATTATCGTACTACTAAGAACAGAGAAATTAGAAAGAATATCATATTCAAAACAAAATATGCATACAGTCCTTCCATTCTTGTAAGCTAGAATCAACATCAAACTTGATATCTTGGTTACGATAATCTGTTATCAATTATATGCAGTTCACTTAACAATTCATTTTTCACTTTTTCACCTTATCTTTGGATTTGTGTTTACAAGATTTCTCAGTTACTATGATGAAATGAACTAACTTATTTTAAGCTTAAAAATAAAATATAAATATGACATGCAATTTGGTCATTAATGTTCCTATGCTCATAAGAAAATTAGTTCCAATTCACCTTGAAACAAGCTAAGCTGATGCCTCCAGATTAGATTAAATAAGTAGACTATAACAGGTAAGGCAACAATAGAATCAAGCTCCAATAGAAAGAAAACTAAAAGACTTGCATATTTAAATTTAAAGAAAGCAAGTCTCCTATTTTATTTTAAGTATATACAATTTAATATTAGTCAAAAATAGTTTAGGTTTCAACTATATCTAATAAAATTTAATATATATCCCTCTAAATATATAATATATCATATTCAATCTGTTTATAGGGACCTCATCACATCATCTAATTGTTACATTCTAATGCCAATACAAATATATCCAGCATATTTTATTTAATTTAGTCAGTGGAATTTACGTTTACAATTAGCATATGTTTATTTACAAAAACGATAAAACTCGTATTATGGACTATCAGGGCTTTCGGTTAACTTGCAATCGTGGTCAGCAGTTCTACATTCAACCATCATATAATAAAACTGGCTATTTTGTTATTAATGTACGTGTTTAAAATATTTCATTTGTTTATTATAGGATGGTGTCATCTTTGTTTAAAATCTAACTAAAAACTTATATACAACTAAATGCAAATTTCAAGGGATAGATTTATCATTTAGTTGCCAAGTTGCTCAGTTTTATTACATAAACTACAAACTTTCTAAATAATTGTGGAATCGAGATTACATTCAACTACACATACCTGTCAAAACTTCCTAAATAATTGTTGTCAAAATAATTTTTTAAAATATATAATTTTTTTATTTTATATCCTTCTTTTATATCAAAATTTTTTAAAAGAAAATATATAAGTAGTAACTCCATGCATCTTTTAATCTTATAATAATAAGAGAAATATATTACAATTTCAGAACCAATTAGAAAAATTTTAAAAAACAATTGATGAGATGAAAACAGTATATATACAAAATTTTCTCTGTTTTCGAATTCGCTCTTTTATTACTGAAACTAAATCGTATAACCAAATGATGAATCAATCAAACCATAATAATACGATATAATATGCAAAAAAGAAAGAAAAAAAATAGGAATAAGGCAGTTTGAGGGATGCTCAGATCTATTAGAGAAAAAGCGGCAAAAGAAGAGCAACGTCGCCATGGCTGCATTATTCACTTCCGACCTAAAATGGATCTTAGAAATTGATAAAAGGGTTCGGTCCTCTTTTTATACTTCGTATATTCCCGGATTTACCCACGCTCAAGCCCCGATTCCCAGTTTTGCCAGTGTTGGGTTTCGCTGCAAGTAGCGGCAGGATGGTAAACTGGGTAAAAAGTTGGAATACATCTTTACTTCTTGTCGTATACGGCTGCAGGGGTAATATGGGAAGGAAAGGGTTTTTTTTTGTAGCATGTGGTAACAGCTCAATTTGAGGTGTTTGAGAAATGTATTTCTTATATATAGATAAGTGAAATAAAGAGTTTTAGTAATAGGGGGTCCAATTAATCCCCACACCAAGCCCAGAATACTATAGTCCAAATGAAGACATAGCATTATTAATTTATATAAGGAAAAAACAATGCTTAACTCATGTATCTACATCAAGAACAATTGACGATAGGCCATTAACAGTTTCTGAAATTGAAGATAAATAAATTGAAATTCTCGAAAATTGAAGAAAACCATCAGAAATTTCTAAAATTGGAAAGTTGTGGACAAGTTTACTTTTCTTAAAACATGCAATATTAGGCTATATATCAGTTATATAGTAGAGGATAATTAATCTTTATTTTATTTATTTGTACTAAACATGCAAAGCGATTGAATTAGCTAAAGATCCGTTCTTATGCTATTATATTAGGCTATATTGTTGTGATAATTTAGATTATTTCTTTCCTTTGTTACTAGAAGCTAGGGTAGTAGCATCCTTGTTTGCATATTGTGAAGACTGAAGAATACACAACTTTTTCTTTCCTCTCATCATCGGTTTTATCAAAGCCAATTCCCTTTTGTCATTTTGCTTGTCTATAAGTGAATGTACTTCCATCCTTAATATCCGTTTCTACGAAATTTCTGTGGTCTGAATCAGAATCCCATCTTGATATTTTGCCTATTTTCTTGCAGGATACCAGAGAAATCAAAGCTCAAATATCGATACATGCTGAAGGTGGGCGTGGGCCCTATTAAATTCTCTATGCTTGTAAATAATTTGCTAATTCTTCAGAATCTTGCTGCATAATATGACATTACATCAGACCTTGCTGTTGCAAAAAGTTGTCTTTTTGTTTAATTCAATATTTACTATGTTCTTTTCAAGAGGATTGTCCAGAATAAAAATTTAAAATTTAATGAAAAAACCAATTCATTCAAATTAACATATCGAAATAAATTTGTCCAATTTTTTTACTGAATGAAAATTACTAGCATGGTGTATTTTTCTTGACATGAACATTATATTGAAGCACTATCGCGACATGAGACAAAAAAAAAAAAAAAAAAAAAAGACTTAACCAATCTTCATATATTCTATATACCAACAAATTCAAATGTGGAAACAAACCTAAGAAAAGCCAAACCTCTGTACTTCTATTTCTCCAAAATTCATCCGGCTTTGCCTTTGAATTTCACCACAAATTAAACCTAATTAAAACTGCACACTTCCTTTGCAAACCCCACTTGCATCTCCTTAGTATCATACACAACTCTAGTGTTCCTCTGCTGATAATTCCCTATGATCCCGATTTCGCCCTCGTACGCAAGGCTAGCAAGAGCCAAACACACTTGAGAACCATCCCTCTTGGCAAAATAGAACATTCCAGAAACATCCACACTCATCTCCCCACCCCCTTCAAACTGCATCCTCAATGTAGGTATGCTAACTTCCTCATACGCCGAAAGATCGAAGCACGTGTCCAAGATCGAGAAGCTCGGAGCAGAGGGGTATCCAACAAACTGTTTCATAAACTCCCTTTTCAAAGATAAGTAAATAGATGGAGGAAGCCTCGTGATCACGGTACCGGAATCGATCAAGATTCCGTTTTTGCCGAAACACGGACTCTCTACGGTTACTCCTCCTACAGTAGCTGCAGTCATGTTTAAAACATAGAAGCTGTCAAGCTGAGGATTTTGAACAAGCCTTGTGTAGGAAAGGGGAGTTGTGTTTTTGAAAACCGTCGTGTCGTGTCCTAGGGTTAGAGAACCCGAAGCCCCGGAATCCGAATCGGGGAGGCAGTACGTGAAAACTCCTCCGAAAACATCGTATGTTTGGGATACGAGGGAGAGATCGCTCCGCCCTAATCCGATTAGGCCGGAAGCCTCACCGAACAAGCCTCTGTTGTTCCGCCCGCATCCGAACACGAATCCCTCGAATAAAGCCGTTCCGAGGGTTAGGCGGTCGGAGGCGAGCTCTCCTCGGCTGTACGATCCGTCTCCGTAGGTGACCGCATAGTTGCACTTAGGTGTATTGCTGCCACATACGCCTGATTTCCCCATGGTGTACTGCATTGTGTGGCATGGTTGGGAGGTGCACTGGACCGGCCTGTACGAAGGCGACCGGGTCGGGTTGAAGAGGGGTTCCGGTTGAGTGTAGCAGAGTCTGCAAGGCTGGCACTGCACCCATGAGAAGTCACTCCCTGTGTCCACTATTAGTGTTAGGTTTTGGCTGGCTAGTGTTATTGTCACTATGTAGTTTAATGTCTGAAGCTTTATGCCTGAGTTGATGGGAATTTGAGCTTGTGATGAGTCCAGCTTGCTTGAAACTAATTTCTTGATTCTTGATTGGATGGACTTGACGCGAATGCGGTCGCGATCCAAGCGCTGCTCGTGGTGCTTGCTCCAATCGCGTACCGGTGTCGAGGTGTAGTGCTTCATTTCAAGTGTAGTTGCACCATTCTCTGTTCCTAGCAAATACTTAGTTGTTAGATAGAAATAGTAAAAACTAGGGCTGTTCATAATTCGCTTCGGTTTTTGCTTCCGTTTTTGGCTTAACCGAAACTTCTGGTAACTATTGATCGATTCGGTTTTTCGACCGAATCGTCCGATGAACAGCCCTAGCAAAAATATATTTGTTAGGGAATACCTTATCTTCAACATTTCATAATCATATATTTCGAATTAGGAAACTAGAAACATAGTTTAATGATATGCAAGATTCCTAAAACTGAAAAACTAAGATGTAGAGTTTAATTTCTTGATTATACTCACTTGATTTCTGCAATAAACGGGTCGGGCCATTTCGGGGCAGTACCGTTGGGAGGCGTTTAAGCGAGATAATCTCCGTTTCGCCATAGCCGAACACCCCATTAGAGAAGCTAGAGAGAAGAAGAATGAGGAGAAACACCATTGTTGATAAGAGATGAATGAGAGAGAGAGAGAGAGAGAGAGAAAGAGGGGGAGAGGGAGAGGAATTTAGAGGAGGGAGAAGAGATTCTCAAGAGTTGGAGTTTGGCATGAGAACAAAAGGAGGGGTTGGCTGAAGGCCCCACATTTGCATGAGAAATAATTGGGATTTCACGTGCAGAAAGTTGGGGGAAGAAAACAGAAAAATGATTTTTGGCTTGCAAGAGAAGAGTTGTCAGGAGACGTTTTTAGTTTTATTACTATGGATGAGGAGGGATTTCTCTCTCATCACCTTCACGGATTAAAACTGTCACCAAACTACTAACCAACATCAAGCACTGGTTTGGTTTCGAGCACTTCTCTATGCTCGTCTCTTTATCACTCTCTCTCTCTCTACGCTTTTATAATTAGTAAATATACGTCGGAAAATATTAAGGTATGCATATCGTTTATTAAATGTTAGTGAAATTGGAACCCGCTTAATTGTGATTTTATTAAGTGATCTTGTCATGATCATAGATGGTACTTGATCAACCTTCTCTAATACACTTGTCTTTGGAACATTATCTATATTAACATATGATTTTATGTATTTCTTGAATCATTATGTTGGAGCAATTGATTATAATGTCATGGTTTATTGATTCTTAGTGGGACTTAACCCACCATCCAATTTGACTAAATTTATTGGACCACTACCATTTTCTTGGGAATAAGGAAAAATATACAGTATTATGTATATATAATTTGTGTGCAGTTGAAAGTGCGTAAAATTATAAATTATTATAAGATTTGATTTTTTTTTTTAAATTGTGTTCTTGAAAAATGTTGCATGAGAATACTCCCCGTTAATTAAACTTAATTGTATCATCTGAAAGGTATACACAAATTAAGTTTGATATTAAAAAACATACTATTTATATATATTTTTTTTAAAAGAAACAAATACCAGGTTTATGCATTTTCAATTAAATGTAAATGTAATAATTTCCCCTTTTTCTCCATTCTATTTGCATCTTCGGTAAATTAAATATTTTATCATGACGTCACTTCACACGACATATCACTAAATAAAGATTTAAATCGACCAGACTAAAGAATTGAGAAGAATAATTGAGCTTCAACTTGCACTTATTTTAAGCTCTCGAAGATTGCAATTCATTGTGTCTAAAGTTGGGATACATGTGGGAGAGATTGGCTCGCGGGTATAAGTATAATAATTAGGTTTGTTTTATTTTTTCGAACTTAAAAATTATCCTATTCATTCACTATGTACTTCAGATACCCTCATTATAAAAAAAATACATATATATAATCGTTATAAAAATGATAATTTCACTAATCCTTTGCTCGCATTGAAGGCATGAAAACTACCTCCTAGCTACCATCCCCTCAAAACACAAGTATGATTTGTTCTCCTATTGGGATGACATAGCTGTTAAGGTGGATTGCTTATGACCGAAAGGTTATGGGTTCAAAACCCACCAAATAGTGGTTGAACCTTCCTTTGTTGTTTACATGCTAGAGTACAAGAGCGGGATTTACCCAATGCGCACTTTGGTAGCAGCTGCGGGTTACCCTCGTCATAAAAAAAAAAAAAAAAGTATGATTCTAGTTGTCTCTCGATTTCTCTCTTGTTCATATCTATTTTGGGCCTACGAATGAATTAAAAAAAAAGCAACAACCTGTCATTCAATAAATGATGAAACATTCCAGTATAGTTGACCCAATATGATTAAATAGTGATACAATATAATACTCCATATCCGTCCCATAATTTTTTTTCATTTTTTTTATATAATCGTCTCACAATTTGTATTTCATTTCTTAAGATAGTAAATTATTATAAATATTTTATTTAAGAGTCTTATATTTTTATACACAATTAAAAACTCTACTAAAATATCAAGTGCCGAAAATTTTTAAAACAAGAATTGTGGGACCGAGAGAGTACAAAATACAATCAATTGTCCTCCATTACATAGAAGGATATTGAGGGCGCGTGACTGTGTAAGGCCATTGTACCCCCTTATATTTTAGAAGAAACTTATATATTAAAATGTTATATATACCTCTTAAAAATCATATATATATATATATTCACATTTTCATAATTATTAAAAATTTAAAACCATAAATCATAAATTTTAGATTGATCCTACATGATAACATTCACCTTATTACATATTGCATGATAACATACACCTTATTACATATGTGGGTCCGAGTAAACTAATTGTTGGCGTGCAATTCTGTAGTAATTATCGGTTTGTTGGCTCTGGACCAGCCTTTGTTTCTGAGCATTATGGATGTTCCCAGCTTGTCTAATTTTTTTTAAACATAAAAAAGTCGATAATATTATTGGGGGGGGGGGGTTAAGAGGGAGGGGGGGGGGTCAGATAATATTGTGATGAAATAATGTGATTTATAACCCTATAAAAAAATGACTGGATTTTTAACTTTCACTTGGACCATTTATGTGGGCTTGGGCCGATAATGAAATTCTGAGGTCTCAAATGGGCCGATGTTTGGTAAAATGTCCAATGGAATAAATTCGATTTTGGTTTTGTATTGCATCTTTTTATCAATTTTTGGTATTGTAAATTAAGAAATCATCACTTTTTTTTAATTTTATGACATAAAAGTATATTTCACGCGCATTTTTTTCATTATCTGCATATTCCTTACGTAGCATGTTTCTCTAACTTTGTGTTCTTAATACTTTAACAGAGAACACAACTAATTATTGGTAAAATTGATTTTAAAAAAAGTGCGTAGAGTACATTCTTGGAGGAATAAAAAAACGATCAAATATATGATCATAATCGACAAAAATATTATTCATTTTTGTCATTGAAACGATACGTTTACTTTGGGCGCAGATATAAAAACAGTAGTGTTATGTGTTGTAGATTATTTGACTTTTTAGTAGTTAAATGTGATCCACACAATTTTAATTATTTTCGAAAATATGTTATTTTTAGTGAGACAGATAGAGTAGATTAATTACATGACCAAAATCGATATTTAGTTATTTACTAATCAGCAATTCTACATACCAATGAAGGACTAGATTCTCATATTTATGCATTGAAATGTAACTCCATCACTACAAAGACCATAATTAAACTAGCGCATTTTATAACCGGCTTCGCACGGTTTTTTGATTATGCCCCGTGTGCAGATTGATGCCCAGTGTATTATGTGCACACTAATGTTCAATGTATTTGAAAATACATGGAATAACCAAATGCTACTATATTGATTTGTTCTTTTAGAATTTGATTCAATATTTTCATTTGTGGCGGTGTACAAAATCATGAAAATATAAATCAAGAAAAAATTGAAATCGTGAATATGAGTGGAAAAAATATAAAGAATTTTGAATGGTAAACAATTTCAACGATAAAAAATTCGATCGTCGTATATGATACGTTCAAAACATATTGAATTTTCAATATATTATATTAAGCAAAAAACAACATCCAAGTAGATATTTTCTATATGCTAAATTGCATCTTCGATGGCACAACAAGAAGAACGTAAAATATATGTCTTGCTTAATATTTTTAACATCAGCTCCCAGAAACTCAATAATATCGCTGTGCAATTACTCGAAACAAAAAAAAAACTAAGCTACGTAATTTTTCAGACAGAACACTGGCTGCAAATTTAAAGCTCAAAACTGAAACAATAGCGGAAAACCACATTCGTAGCTCTCAACTATATGAAGCACAGATTTCATCCGTTACATGTCAAACTGAATTCTCATATGGAAAACGCAATAGTACAGGGGTTCATTAAGATGAAATAGCAGCCTTCCTTTAGAGCCCATTTCGCAAGCAGTAGCATACAAACAAACAAATATGTCCAACTATGTCTACTAGAAATTTTATTGGATAATTTCTTGAAGAAAGTAAACACTACAAGTGCACCAAAGTGACAATCAGCAGTAATGTTCAGAACTTGTAAATGGCCACACTAAACAATAAAAACAACTTCTGCACCAAAGATGGAAATAAATGTGTAAGAAACTAGAAACCAACACATGCATGTAATTATCACAAATAAGGGGCAAATAATCAGTGGCCGTTTGCAAATATGCCAGCTCTTCAAATCACAAAAGATGAGTTATTTGTGCATCCTTCTAAACAACTACACCGTTGCACTAATTAGTCTATCAGGTTGCTTAATAAGTAAGCCAGAATTGACAGAAGAAAACAAGGCTTTAAAACACACAACAAACAGACAGATAGTCTCATGCGCACAGGAAAGGCCTAATAGCTCCATTACCATTGGTAAGCAAGAGGGAGCCAACAGCCACCTAAAGCACTGGTGGATGTGCACTTGTAAAAAAGTGAAAGGCCGGTGATAAAATATATTTATACAATATCTTATATCCACCATAGTCACACTCATCTCCCCAAGTTAATAATGCACAGAGATACGCAATACCCACCATCGAGCCTATGAATGATACAAATATACGGATAAAAACAACTCAAAACTTTTTAGATAGGCAGTGGGATACCTTATAGACACATCCAGTTCCTATAGGACATAACTAATGGTAAAATCCTTTCACTGAATCATCATTTCATAAAGAATCTTTCACAAAAACCAATTCCTATACAATTATCAAATAAAAACAAGATTGCAAGGTGGTAATTAAAAATAACCCAATAAACAAGAAAAATGAACAGAAGGCTACCAACTCATGTGGAGGAACAAAATTTAAAAAAAAAATGCTTCACTGCCTATGAGGAATTCATATTTCTCCCTGAAACACAAAGAAGGCTAACAAAAGAACAGAGATGCAACTGCCTAAGTTACGCAAGAAAGACAAAGGAGTGAAAACTGGTTGCCATGTTGGCAAGTTTTAACTCTACTGCCAGACTGCAATATCATATCCAGGAAACAGCCTTGTGAAGGAAAACATTAGCTATAATATAGCCTAAATATTATTTTTATTGCTAAACAACCACCCTTGGAGGAGAGATTCAGCGATGACAATGCACATTAATGTGACATAGATAAAAACATAAGATAGATCTGCCTACAATGAGTTCTTCACCTATATCAATGCTGAGAAAATCCTATAAGAGTTACGAACATACCAAAATTTCTCAGTTGACGCACTTATTTCCACTGCACTTCTTAACTCTTCTTCTAAAAGAGCCGGTTCAGGATCCAAACTTCTGCGACCACACCAGCCAAGATTTAATCAAATAAAGATACTTAGTAGGCCGAATAACGAGGTTGCAATCACAATAATGGAGAGCAGGGAATTAATTACGATTGCAACATTCGTCCCATTTGTCAACAATCCAGACAGTAGCAATGTACTAAATTTGTCTATTAACATAAGAACTAACTTTATTTCTGATCCAACACCAGTATTTTAGAACAGAGGACTTAGTTGAGTTCTCACAAAATACAGAAATTTAAAAGGCCGATAGTACACTAGAATATTACTCCAGCCACCAATAGAACAGCAAAACTGGTTCAATGTATAACAAATAACCGACAAATCGACTTCAACACCAGCTCAATCAACGGCTATATCTCTATATCAATTTACAAGCTATTCCAAACAAAACTCCAGATAAATAAAAGCTACAAAACTTGGTTCAACTAAACGAAAAGATTTTTACCCGTGATTAGGCAATCCAGAATCCAGGTTTTCATGATTCTGCTCTACAGCAGTATCTCCGGGAGCAGCAGAATTCTCCAGATCCTCGTTTATCGTCGTCGCCATGAGCAGGATTCCAAGCTGCTTCCAGAATAAGAAATGCTTTTTATTTTCATCAACAAAAAAGATTCAATGAGAGAGCAAGATCTGCATTCAGTTCTCGTTAGCAAAAGATTCTAAAATAGGAAGACGAAAACACGGTCTCATTTCTCTCTTACTGGAGGAGACAATCGCCGATGAATGGTCGGGATTTTCAGAAAGTATGCCGCTTTTGACGATTACATCCACATCGTTGATATGAGCATCCAGCTTCGCCGACAACGAGTCGACGTCGTTTTGGGTTTTGAGTTTTCCGCCGGGTGGAGTGAGAGAATGGCAGAGGGAGGCGAGGGACGAAGCGGCTGAGCGCGTAGTCGAACGCCGGCAGTTCCGGCGGCGCAGGGGAAGCGGAGAAGCGGCGGTTGAAACCTCCATTACTGCTGCAAAATCGAAGGCTCTGACTCTTTGCCCTCTGGACAGCATCTCGAAATGGAACTTCTGATGGCCTGTAAACATGCCATGAATTCAGTAAAGAGCGATCGGTTTGATGTTGATTTTGAGAGAAGCACAGCGAAACCATACGGAGAGAAGCGCAGGGAGCTGTGGCTGTGTGAAGGGCCGCCGGAATATTTTTTTACTACGCGACAAAATCCCCAATCATATCCATTGCTAGGCCGTATTTCTTACGTGTAGGTCTACGTTGTCAGATTTCTACACGTGTTGGTCAGGCGACCGTCCAGCTGATGACAACAGGCAGAAGCTTCAAGAAAAGAGAGGGCTGACAACTCCACTTGACAGCACCGCACATTGGGCATTAAATTACCCTTTCACCCTTCCTATTTATCAATGAGTTGCAAAATGTAGAAAATTTTCATTAATTTGGGGAGAGTTTGGTACGCGGGTTTACAGTCTTACTATGTAAATGAGGGAGGAATGATACCCATATAATATGTTTAGTATGTGGGTTTCGAAATCCCATTATGGGTTCATACCCGAATAGGTATGAGTTTTCTCATACTCATGTAGGGGTGTAATGATTCGGTTCGGTTCAATTTTTTATGTATTTTAGGAATCGAACCAAATACATAAAAATGGTTCGATTCGGTTTGGTTCGATGAATTTTACAATATCGGAATCGAATCGAACCGCTTATAAATGGTTTGATTCGGTTCGGTTCCTCGGTTCACATTTTTATTTATTTATTTATTTATTAAATTATAAATAATGCAAGAATAATAGTTTATAGGATGTTACTCATTCCGAACTCACAAGTATAGAATTGTTACTCATTTTTCTTCATTTGTATAGATTAGAATTGATCTTAACTTAAATCTAATATTTAAATTCAACAATATTCTCATATAAGAAAGACAAATATTAAATAAAAAAAATAAAAAAATTGAATATTGGTTCAGTTTGGTTCGAACCGTTCAAAAATTATTGAAACCGCGAATCGAACCGAATGTAAACGGTTTCTAAAAAAATAAACCAAACCAAACCGCGAAACCGAACCGAACCGCGTTTTTCGATTTGGTTCGATTCGATTCGATCGGTTTCGCGGTTCGGAGCAGAACCACTTACACCCCTATACTCATGTATTACTTGAGTTTGAGTTTCCAAACCCATATATGGGTATCAAAATTAATTTCTTATGCATTATTTTTAAAAAATAAAATTAATTTATAATACTTAGCTAAAATAGATATAATTAAAAAATAATTATTATATTAAATAAAACTTAATTTTTTTTCAGAATAAACATTATTATTAAGAAAAAAATAAACATAATTTAGAAAAATATTTTTAATTTTATTTAAAAGTAAATACAGTAATCTCATTAAGAATATTAAATAAAACTTAAATTTTGTCAACTGTAAACATTATTATTTAAAAATGTTTTAACATAATTTATAAAAATGTCTTTATTTTTTTATAAAATAAATATTCGATAAACTCGTAAAAATATGTTAAAAAGTATTTTTATAATTATTTTTTAAAATATTTATTAATTTTTTTTTTGTAAATATTCAAAATAAAAGATATTTTGCTTTTTAATAAAATATTTTTGCTTTAAATTTCACAAAATAAAAAAAAAGACTCATATCATTATTATTTAAAATATTACAATATTCGTAATAATATACATTCCCATTGAGGCCTAAGTACAACCAAACATCATATTTGGTTATCATACTCATTCACAAGTAAATGTCAAACACCATTAAAGGAATTAGTCATACCCATACCCAATCACCCTACTATCATACCCATTACCATTGTCATTCTCGAATTCTTACCAAACGGCCCCTTAAGATTACCACTTTGGTTTCTGTTTTATTTAAAATTGAATATGAAATTCAAATATTTTAATTGAATTTCAATTTTAGCCGAAATTTAAGAATGAGAAAATAAAACAAAAACCTGAGAATAGAGAATTAACACTTGTCCAACAAGGATTAAAAGTATTAAACTCCCACAATTAGTTTCTTTGTCCATTTTGCCCCAAAATATTATAATTATAAATAAATATTTGCAATTTATTCTTAAACTATTTAACTTGTTGCTTGGAGCAATATTCCGGCACACATTTTCGATCACACATGCAAACTTAATGCTAATATCACACTGATTATTATTTATTCTATTCGTTTACGGGTATTCTTCAATTTTGAAATTTCTTAGTTGTATATTGTGTTTAGGGATAAAAAGTTGTCCTCGAGTTTCCACGTGTAGTGAGAATATTGCGAAAATTTTGTTATTTGAAAAAATCTCATAATTTAAGGGGACACATTAATAATAAGCTTTTCTATTTATTTATAGGTACTCAAGTTTTTTGAAAATTCTTAGTTGCGCGCATTTTGTGTTCATGGATGGAAAATTACTCTTAAGTTTGTAGGTATTGTTAGAATGTTTGTTAAAACTTTGTCCATCGCAACAAATTAGACAATTCAAATAGTAAAACCACACAAAAAGTCAATAGTCGAGGAATTTACATTTTCAATATCGGTAATAGAAATCAACAATTTATTTTTATGAAAAGATATATAAAAAATCATTTCGGTTTCGATTTGACTAACAACATAAATATTCACTCCATTTCATGACAAGTGACTCGTGTATTTCCGATTATGACGTTCTATTATAAGTAACTCATTTTAAAAGAGGCAAAAATTATGTGGACATAATTTAACAACAAAAAAATCAAACAATATACACTACACAATACAATTTTTTAATTCGTATAGAAAGTATTGAACCACTTATAATTGAACGAAGATAGTACTAAATACCAACCAAAGTTTTTGGGTTTGGTTTGATTTTGGGTTTGGTTTGATTTGATACGAATTAAAAGAACTTCGAGCCTGTCCGATTCTTAATGGGCCATGTTGGTCCCGGTATAAATTCAGGTGTATTGGGAGAGAATATCCTCATTCCAAATATTCAAACTTTTATCTCAGATTCAGGGTGGGTATAAGGTAGTATTTGGATTCGCTTAAATAAGCTGTTTTTGGACTTTTTTACTTCAATTTTTTTTAATGTTTAGAATGTATACTTTTGCTTAAAATAAGTCATAATAAGTAGAAACCCATAATCTAGTCCAGTGGTGCTTTTTAAAAACAGAAATTAAAAAAAAACTGAAAAGCAGAGTGTTTGTAAAACTGTTTTCTCTAAAATTAAGCTATTTTTTTCTACTATTACAAAAACTAATAACTTTTATTTAAAAACAACTTTAAATATAAGCAACTGCTTATAAAAGCTCTTGCAAATACTACCTAACTAACGTTGAGTTGGTCAATACATGCCGAATAGTGTAGTCCTTTAAGCTCATCAATGTAAACAGTATAGTTTATGAAATTATTTCCCAACATGCCCAATTAATGACCTTATTACTACTCCATAGTCCTATTAGATGTCACATCCCAAGGCCCGAGGGAAGACAATACGCCAGGATGTGACTGAGGTGGGATGAAAGAAGCGTGAAAGAAGTGGGAACTTAAAAATAATAATAATAATAAACAACACTTATTAAGTAGACTAGAATAAAATAACCTCATTTATTTTGAAACATACCAAGAGTCGTAGTTCATATTTAAACTTCTTAAAAAACTATAATAATTTACTCCCTCCGTCCCGTTATTTGTGGCTCAATTGGTTTCGGTACGGGAATTAAGAGAGTAGATGATAAAGTATGAAAGAGAAGATGGGTAAAATAATGAGAGAGTATGAGAGAAATGATGATAAAGTAGGAGAGAGAATGTAATAAAGTATGAGAGAGAAGATGATAAAGTAGAAGATATGATAATAAATTTTACCAAATTAGGAAAGTGGTCACAAATAACGGGACACCCCTTTCGGGAAAGTGAGCCACAAATAGCGGGACGGAGGGAGTACATGCAAAAGGGGCAAAATGATCAGCAATTCAGCACTCCGCTACGCACCGCCAGCTTAATCTGCAAAATATTTTGAAAATAGTTTGGGCTGAGTACTAATGTACTCCGTGGGTTAAGCTAGTTAAAAAAACATAACTTGTTTTAAAGAATACTCCATGTTTAACTGGTATGCATAGAAAGTTTAAAAACTGAAATCCATTCTAGGCATACTAAAATTTGGAGATGCGCTCTCTCCCTTTCTGTCTCAACTATTGGTGCTACCTACAAGATGGGGTTACCCACCCTTGGATATGTGGGAGCTGCCCACAATGATCCTTTTCTGCTTTATCAGAAATGAGGGAAACATATTCACCTCAAAATTGACTTCTGTGTACACAAATCCTGGCTAGTACACTCACATAACACAGGACCCGATAGATTTAACTGTTTACTGGTAGAGCCAATACTGAATTGATAGGAGCACTTACCCAATAGAGAATAAAAATATTTAACATGAATATTCGTAAATAACAGAGCTTACTAACTCGAAATACTTTTATGAAAATAAACCCACTTTAATCTGTCAGGAACTTTGAGTAGTGGTATTGATCAGATCCTAAGTATCCTCCACAATAGGGCCTACAAGATAAGTCTCACTCTCAATTTCATATAATAATCTAGCCCTGCATTATTCCTATTATATCTAGAATTGTTATCTCCAAATTTTAGCTATTTCATTTGATTCTCGAATTCTTGCTAAGATATTTACATTAGAAAAGATACGTTTTTCTTATTGTGACGTAACACTATAAATGATACGTGTTTTAAAATTACAAAGATTGTGTAGTCCATATCTAACAACTATAAAATCTAATAATCTACACTTCATAACTCCACTTTATACATTTCCTACGTCCAAAAAAACGCATCGACTTAGGGAATATTTTTAATTTACTTTTTGGAAATTGGTCTGCACGTGCGAAGGGTTCCTAAGCCACGAAGCATATAAAGAAGACACGTGTAAGTCGCCGTGTCGAATAAAAATAGAATTCCATTTCAGCTCCTTTACCTTTACTTTGCATCTCCTTCTCTTCTTCTTCAGTTAAATAATTATTATTAAAAATAATTAAAGAGCGATTTTTTTGAGGAAAATATCCGTACGGAACGATTTTTTTTTCCTAGTCGCGAGTATTTGATCTGAAGATCCTAAAAAAATGGTGCAGTTGTTGAAGAACGACGAATCGGCATCGCAGAGCGAAAAGGCGGCTGGGCAGCCGGTGAAAATGGAGGCGGAGGACTCTCTGGAGGAAGAGCACGGCCCACTCTATAAACGCCCAAGAGTATTAATCTTCTATTTGTTGAATTAATTCTGTTTTGATTGATATTATTGTTTTGAGTTAGTTCTTGTGTTTAGATGTAAATCAATCAATCTCTAGGGTTGCAGAAAATCACATGTTCCTCAAATTATGCAAAGAGTGTGACTGTGTTAAAATGCACTGATTTAGATTTGAACTTCTGTTCTGTTTGGATGTTAATTGCTTTCTTAGGGTTGCCTAATAGTAATTTGGGTATCATTTGTGAGGTGGATGATCGTAGGCATTAACTGAATCAGCTAATTTCGTGTGTAAGCTAGTTTGATTTCGCGAGAAATGGAAATCCGTTTTAGAAATCAGTGCAAGGTCTACTGTTTTGTTCTGGCTAGGATTCGTTGGGATGGATTGATTGCTTCTTGTGGTTATTTTAGATTCAGTGATAATATTCTTTAGTTAATAGGATTGTAAATATTAAAAAAACTGTGTTTCTTGTGTTCATAACGGGTTTTAACAATGGTAGCTCGTTTCCTATTGCAGCAACAGCAGAGTTTAGGAGCAGGTGGTCTTGGTTTTCCACCTCAGCATTACAATCCTCTTGATGAGCCTAGTCCATTGGGTTTGCGGCTCCGGAAAAGCCCATCACTACTGGAGTTGATTCAGATGAAACTTTCCCAGTCTTCTGAGCCTAAAGTTGGAAGTCCAAGTAATGGTAAAAGAGAGTGTTCCAAAGCTGGTACCGCATCTGTTGATAAGTTGAAGGCTTCTAATTTTCCTGGTTCAGTTCTGCGAATTGGAACGTGGGAGGTAACTTTTGGTGTTTGAGTTTTTGACAAAAACATCTATAACTTGAATGTGATATTCACCATAGTATCTGAACTCTGCAGTATAAATCACGATATGAAGGAGACTTGGTGGCAAAATGCTACTTTGCGAAGCATAAGCTTGTCTGGGAGGTACTTGATGGGGGACTTAAGAACAAAATTGAAATTCAGTGGTCTGATATTATGGCTTTGAAGGCAACTTACAATGATGATGGTCCTGGAACTTTAGATGTTGTGGTAATAAGCATTCTCTTAGGATGTTAGCATTGTTTTCACTTTGTTTTATGGGCAGTATGTTTTAGTGTATCTGCAATAAGTTGTGTATGGTTGATAACACTCCCTTTCTTTTTCATTTTTCAGCTTACACGACAACCACTTTTCTTTAGGGAGACAAATCCACAGCCTAGGAAGCACACTCTGTGGCAAGCAACTTCGGATTTCACTGGCGGACAAGCTAGTATTAACAGGTTAGATGAGGCTTTCATCCCTATGTAGACACGTGCAAAAAACGCTTTTCAGCTATTCTTTCTGTTTCTCCTGAATGTCCATCAATCTGTTTACCATTGGGTAGGGAGAGCAGATGCCAATTAAACTTTTCCCCTTAAATTTGGTTAAATGAAGAGTGCTATCCACAAATCAGCTAAACCCAGTGGCTTCCTTTCGCTAATACTCCCTCCGTCCCAATTATAATGTCCAGTATTCCATTTTGGGCTGTCCCAAATATAATGTCCAGTTTCCTTTTTTAGCAAATTATTACACAATTTTTTTGTAGGACCCACACCTTTATACATCTCTACTCACAACTAACAACTCTCCTTAAAAACCGTGCAAAAAGCAAAGTGGACATTAATATTGGGACGGAGGGAGTATATTTTATGGGAAAAAAATAAGATGTCCAAATTGTATTGGTTTTTTCATTGTTTGAGCAAACAGTGAATATCTTTGTTTATTCTGGGGTCCTTTCTATTATGAATTGATGCTTCTAATGAGTGCTGCTTGGATTATTGGAATCATGCTTGGGGTCTTTCTACATGAATTTCCAACCTTCTCTTACTCTCTTGCATATGGTGGTAATTCCACATGAATGCTTATATCTCTATTTTTTGACTTCAGATTTTCTTTCCTAGATGCACTAGGTTATTAATGTCATGAAAACATTACAGTAACATCAACCTGGCCTTTTTTTTTGTTGCAGACGACACTACCTGGAGTGCCCACAAGGATTGTTGGGGAAACATTTTGAAAAACTTGTTCAATGTGATCCCCGTTTGAACTTTCTTAGCCTGCAAGAAGCGATAACACTGGAGTCTCCATATTTTGAACCCAGAGTTCCTGTTTTTGATGATCAGTGTGAAAACAACAATGAATTTGATTTGAACAGGGAGGGAAATCCTTCATTCTTCAGCTTGCAGGATACTGCTTCGCCATCTGGGCCTCAGTCTTCTTCCTCAAAGAATGATGATGTTCTTGGTCGACACTCAGAGCCTTACCCTCGCGAGACACCATCTCCAAGCTCAGGTACCATCTTTACTTGAGTTTAAGATTATAAATTTTTTCCCACCTCTTATGTTTTACCTTAAAATGGTTCTATCACTGCTGGGAGGTATATGTAGACCTTCTGTCCTTCCTGTCTGGTTATTGGCTTTAGAATGGTTTAGTCTGTTGGTTTCCTTATTTATGCATCTTCTTTCTGTATTCTACACCAAAGAAGTTGGTTAGCATCTGACAGTGTCGGACTTGTATTGCTCTCAGAATTAAAAGCAACTGCTTGATCAGCTGGTATTTCAACTAAATTCTGCATCTTACCTTACTCTAATAAATCATTATCTATATAATCAACCTTTTTGTTTGCCCGAAATATGAGAGAGATCCATAAGAACTTCCTATTGCTATGGACCTAAGGTATTATTGGGGGAAATGACAGAAATGATTAGTTATATGATGTAGAATTACTGTGAGTAGAAAAAGACTTTCCTAGTTTACTCATAAAAGGTAGTGGTCAGTTTCAGAAACTCACCTTTAATATACTGCCTTCCATCTTTATACCTTACTAAATAAGTGATGACAGGAGGCTTTTCCAGCATTATAGTGTGGGTCAATGAATTTTAACGTTGTTATCACTTTTCTGGTGATTTATATTCTTTCCTTTTCAAGATAAAACAAATATCAAAAGAAATCCTTGTGGTATTCTGCAGATTGTTGTTATAGTATAACAATATTTCTGTATTAGACGCTTTTACAGAAAGAGCTTCTACCAGAGGTCATTCTTAAGCATAGTAAGGTCTAGTAGCCTGGCATAGATAACCACCACCACCCGTGCCCTTCCTCTCATATTAAATGATGTTATGGCGGTGTGCTAGAATCGAATTATACGTGGGAGTTATATTAGGAAAATGTAGCGCATCACTATGTATTATTCAACAGCTTGAGACTGGATTTCTGCCATATCTTTAGTTCCTCATATCAAGGTTTTAAAAAACCCAACTGAGGCCCGCCTCGAATCGAAACGGTGAAAAAACGCCTTGAGGCGTACGCCTCAGTCCATGCGCTTCTTTTGAGCGCCTCATTCCGGCGAGGTGCGCCTCGAGGCACGCCTTTGAGGCATTTTTTCATTGAGGCGGTCCCTTTTTTTTTGGGCCATAATTTGAATTCTTATTAAATTAATGTAATTGAGCTTAAACCCAATTACATTAATTAGATTTTCAGTCAGCCCAACCCAAAATATTTAGATTAGAATCAAAATTGAGTAGAAAACAACGTGAATTGTGAATTGCATTGTCGCGCCGCTCCTCCCTGCCGCCGTGAAATTGCATTCTCGCGCCGTGAAAAGTTAAAATTCTAGTTGTGGAGAATATTGGAATCCCATATATTTTGAATTTGAGAGTATTTTGGACTTATGTGTTATTATATAGGGGGGAAAAAATTAAATTTACGCCTCAATTTTATGCCTCGTTCCGTTTCGAGGCTTACGCCTCGTGAAGCCATGGAAAAACGCCTCGAAACCCGTTTACGCTTTTTAAAACCTTGCCTCATATTGCATGGTCTTTTTTGATGCAGCTGTAGTATCGTGTAGATGGACTTTTTCTCCTTGCTATAACTGTGGGTGGCACTATTATTTATGATGATAGTGGTTACACTCTACTTGTAGAATGGTATACTGTTTTGAGAGTCTTGATTCCTTATATCTGATCCTCTCCATCTACACAGCTATGGGCACATTCACAGTCGAAGATATAAAGAACACCAGAATGGACCAACTGAAGGAGCTCAGCAACTGGGATCAGATCAAAGCCCCCGGCCTCCATTCTTCTATGTCGATGAGCGACTTAGTCAGCCATCTTGAAAACCGGATATCAGAACAGGGAACATCAGACAATCCCACTCTATCGAGCGAGGAATGGCAGAGCCTGCACATCTTAGACGACATCAAACGCTGCTTGTTCAGCGATACCCAAAACCAACCTGAGTCGGATGAGAAGTCGCTCATGTCTCGTGTCGACTCCCTTTGCTGTCTTTTACAAAAAGACACTCCTGCTGCTTCAAATGCACAGCTTGGAAGGAAGGACAGCAGTCTTGATTCTTTGGCTGAAAAGGGAGAAGATGAATCAAACAGAGATGGTGTGTTGAGTACTGAAAAGAATAACGACGAAAGAGAAGATGTCTCGGGTCTGAACTCGATGTCAAGGAAGGACTCTGTGGGAGATCTGTTGCTGAATCTTCCGAGGATAGCTTCTCTCCCACAGTTCTTGTTCAACATCTCTGAAGACTATGAAAGTCAAGCTAGATGATGCAAGCTTTGCTTATCTGCTGGCTGCTATGTGTCTTTAGTAATTCGTACATAACTTTTGTGTAGTTTGAGGATTCGGAAATTTAGATTGATGATGAATCCTGTAATCATTTATGTTTCGAAGTTGGCGTATAATATATTTGCTTTTGCTGTTTGTCGTGATTATAGTCGAGAACAAAGTTTGTTTTCATCCATCACAGATGCCTATTTCTGGCTGTGAATTTCCTTGTTATTTGCACCTCAGACTCGGAGTGTTTAATATTTCAACTATAATGCAGGAAAATAATAAATTATCATGTTTAGTTTAGATAAAAATAGGTAAATGTTGTAAATAATATTTACCGTATATAGATTGACCACATGTAAATCCTAGCAACCCATTAGCCCATCTTATGTCGGCCCAAGAGCCCATCTTGTACTCTATAAATAGAGGTTTCCACCCTCATAATATAATACACCTTAATTCATTCTCTCTATTATTCTCTGCATTCTTTTCTAGTTTATAACACGTTATCAGCACGAAGGAGCTCTCAAGAAAAGAAAAAAAAAAACTTCGTGGGAGAAAATGCAAATGAATTCTTGTGATATCTGTTTAGCTGATAGTGCCACCACACACACCATTCTCCAAAATGAAAAGTATTTTCATACATTAACATTAGCTAAAGAAAATGTTAATACTATATCTGGTGCATCGAACATCATCGAAGGCTCCGGAAGAGCTTGTATTATTCTACCAAATGATACTAAATTAATTATAAAGCATGCCTTATATTCTAGTAAGTCCAGAAGAAACTTACTAAGTTTTAGGGATATTCGCTGCAATGGCTACCACATTGAGACGATGTTAGAAGGTAGTAACGAATATCTATGCATAAATTCTTTTGTATCTGGCCAGAAGCAGATCAAAGAAAAATTATCTACACTGCCATCCGGAATGTATTACACATTCATAAAAGCAATTGAGACAAATCACGAACCCGAAGTTCAATGACTCAAAACGCTTTTTGCTTTAGCATGATAGGTTTGGACATCCGGGAGCAACTATGATGCGCCGCATTATTGAAAACTCATGTGGGCATAATATACAGAACCAGAAGATTCTAGTAACACATGAATTCCCATGTGATGCTTGTGCGCAAGGCAAGTTAGTCATTAGACCATCCTATCCGAAGGTCAATATAGAATCTCCATCTTTCTTGGAAAGAATACATGGAGATATTTGTGGACCTATACATCCATCATGTGGACCATTTCGATACTTTATGGTATTGATTGATGCTTCATCTAGATGGTCCCATGTATGTCTGCTTTCTAGTAGAAATGCAGCTTTTGCTAGACTACTTGCTCAAATAATCAAATTGAGAGCTCAATTCTCAGACAATCCAATCAAGAGGATTCGTCTTGATAATGCTAGTGAGTTCCAATCTCAAGCATTTAATAGTTATTGTATGGCTATTGGGATTGAGATTGAACATTCGGTTGCTCATGTTCATACACAAAATGGTTTAGCAGAAGCGTTTATTAAACGTCTTCAACTTATTGCTAGACCATTACTTATGAAATCAAAACTCCCAATTTCGGCTTGGGGACATGCCATATTGCATGCTGCATCATTAATTCGGATTCGGCCTATAGTCAACCAACAATACTCCCCAATGCAAATTGTTTTTGGTAGAGAACCCGATGTTTCTTACTTAAGAATTTTTGGTTGTCTTTGTTCAAGTCCCAATTGCACCCCCACAACGTACGAAAATGGGTCCCCAACGAAGGCTTGGGATATATGTTGGATTTAATTCGCCCTCGATTATAAGATATCTTGAACCTTTAACGGGCGATTTATTTACTGCACGTTTTGCAGATTGTCATTTTGATGAAATGACATTTCCAACATTAGGTGGAAATAACCTACATCCAGAAAAGCAAAAGGTAATCTCTTGGAATGAAACAACCTTATCACATTTTGATTCCAGAAGTAATCAATGTGAACAAGAAGTTGAAAAAATAATTCATTTGCAAAAGATTGCAAATCAAATTCCTGATGCCTTTATAGATACAAGAAAAGTGACACTATCTCACATACCAGTTGCCAATAATACACTGCTAGAATCGGTGTCCCTGAAGGACAAATAGCAATGGTAGCAAATGAATCTAAAGTACGTCAAAAACGTGGTCGACCAATTGGTTCCAAAGATTCTGTGCCTAGAAAGAGAAAGGCACACGACACGAACCAAACAATGACGGAAATTATTGATCAAAATAATGTAGTTCCCCGAAGAACCACAAGCGTCCGAAAATCACGAGATCTCAATAAATTACTTATCTTCTAATAAGATAATGGAGAGAGAAAATATCGTCGTGGACGATAAATTCGCCTTTAATATGGCTCTTGAAGTTCTAAATGAGGATCCTCGAACCGCGGTCCGTTAAAAAGACTGTCAAACTAGACATGATTGGCCAAAGTGGAAAGAAGCCATACAAGGTGAACTAAATTCCCTTGAAAGCCGGAAAACATTTGGACCTCGTAGTTCAAACTCAGAAAAATGTTATCCCCGTAGGATACAAATGGGTCTTTGTTCGAAAGAGAAACGAAAACCATGAAATTACGAGATACAAAGCCGGACTCGTAGCATAAGGTTTCTCTCAAAGACCGGGAATTGATTATGAAGAAACATACTCTCCGGTAATGGACGCGATTACATTTAGATTTTTGATGAGTATAGTTGTGTCCGAAAGACTTGATATGCGCTAATGGATGTAGTAACGCATATCTATATGGTTCACTAGATAGTGACATATACATGAAAATCCCAGAAGGATTTAAATTGCCTGAAGCATATAAGTCAAAACCCAAAAGCATGTTTTCAATTAAACTGCAAAAGTCGTTGTATGGGTTAAAGCAGTCTGACCATATGTGGTATAATAGACTTAGTGAGTATCCCTTGAAAGAAGGGTACAAAAATGATGATGTTTGCCCTTGTGTTTTCATTAAGAAAACAAACAATGGATTTGCAATCATAGCGGTTTATGTAGATGATCCGAATTTAATTGGGACTCTCGAAGAGCTCAATAAAGCTGCCGAATACTTGAAAAATGAATTTGAGATGAAGGATTTAGGAAAGACAAAATTCTGTCTTGGTTTGCAAATTGAACATGTCCCTGAAGGACTATTTGTTCATCAATCATCATATACAGAAAAAGTCTTGAAGCGGTTTTATATGGATAAAGCGCATCCATTATCATCACCAATGGTCGTTAGAACACTTGATGTGTATAAAGATCCATTTCGACCTATTGAAGATGGTGAAATGATACTTGGTCCTAAAGTACCATATCTTAGTGCAATCGGAGCATTGACTTATTTAGCTAATTGCACAAGACCGGATATAGCTTTTTCGTAAATCTTCTCGCAAGATATAGCTCTGCACCCACTTTAAGACATTGGAATGGTGTTAAACACATTCTACGTTACCTAAAGGGTACCATTGACCTTGGGTTATACTACTCAACAGGTTCTGATTTTTCTCTAGAAGGGTATGCAGATGCTTTGGTTATTTATCCGATCCACATAAAGCCAAGTCACAAACTGGCTATGTTTTTACACATGGAGGAACTGCTATATCTTGGAAGTCCGTTAAGCAAACTTTGACTGCAACATCCTCAAATCACTCTGAAATAATTGCAATCCATGAAGCAAGTCGAGAATGCATGTGGTTACGGAATATGACAAGTCATATCCAAAAGTCGTGCGTGATTAGCTTCTTCAAAGGACAATCCAACGACGTTATATGAAGACAATGCCGCTTGTATCACGCAATTGAAGGGAGGTTACATCAAAGGCGACCGGACAAAGCATATTTCTCCCAAGTTTTTCTTCACACATGAACTTCAAAAGAATGGTGATATCGACGTTCAACAGATACGTTCGAGTGATAATCTAGCAGACTTATTTACGAAGGCACTACCGACGTCAACATTCAAGAAGTTGGTACACAAGATCGGCATGCGCCGTCTCAAGGATTTACAATGATTATTTTGAGGGGGAGCAATGTACTCTTTTTCCTTCGACCGCTTTTTATCCCATTGGGTTTTTCGGCAAGGTTTTAACGAGGCAAGCAATTTCCCGTTTAAGGATGGTCAATTAAGGGGGAGTGTTGTAAATAATATTTACCGTATATAGATTGACCACATGTAAACCCTAGCAACCCATTAGCCCATCTTATGTCGGCCCAAGAGCCCATCTTGTACTCTATAAATAGAGGTCTCCACCCTCATAATATGATACACCTTAATTCATTCTCTCTATTATTCTCTGCATTCTTTTCTAGTTTATAACAGTAAAATTATTGTGTTTATACTTTTTTTAAAGGCAAAAACTTGTGTGCATCATGTTGCACATGCAATATGATCCAATTATCCAATTTTGATCCGCTTTGACCCCTATTTGACTCGTTGACTCGCTTTGACTCGTGTTGACCCGCTGATGTCAGCATGACATCATTAATCCTTTTTTTATTTAATTTTTAAAATTTTTTATTATTTTTTTTATTTTTTACGTTTTCTTTCCTCTTTATTTTAAGGACGGACGTGTCACTCTTTGCATACGAAAGTGTCAATCGTAACAAATAAAAGTGTCAATCGCAACAAACAATTTTTTTTTAAATTAAATTTTTTTTCCCTTTTTTTTAACGTTTTTTCCCATTTATTTTAAGGACGGGCGTGTCACTCTTTGCATACGAAAGTATCAATTGTAACAAACAAAAGTGTCAATCGTAACAAATAATTTTTTTATTTTTTTTCCAATTTTTTTGGTAAGGAAGGCGTGCCATTTGTAATGAATAAATATGTCGTTTGTTATTTATCCAAAGTGTCAATCGTAAAAAACAAATTTTTTATTTTTTATTTAAATAAAGTATCATTTATTGACTATCAATTATTTTTGAACAAAAATGCGATTTGTTTCGAAAAAAAAAGTTTCAATTGTTTATGAAAAAAATATCAATTGTTTATGTTGTTTGTGTCAATCATGACAAAAGAACGTGTCAATGATGAGTAGAGTGTCTGTTTAGGTCATAATTCATAATAGAGAGTAGAGTGTCAATTGTCTCTATTGTGCGTGTCACTCATGACAAAAGAACGTGTCAATGATAAGCAGAGTGTCTGGTTAAGCCATAATTTACAATAAGAGAGCAGAGCGTCAATTGTCTCTGTTGTGAGTGTCAATCATGACAAAAGAACGTGCCAATGATGAGCAAAGTGTCTGGTTAAGCCATAATTCACAGTAAGAGAGCAGAGTGTCAATTATCTCTGTTGTGCGTGTCAATCAAGATAAAAGAACGTGTCAATGATGAACAGAGTGTCTGTTTAAGCCATAATTCACAGTAGAGAGGAAATTGTCAATTGTCTCTGTTGTGCGTGTCAGTTATGATAACAGAACGTGTCAGTGATGAGCAAAGTGTCACTTTAATCCAATAATCACACAATAAAATATGAAGCATAATAACGAGAAATGTTGCCCAAAGTGTCAATCGTAATAAACAAAAGTGTCAATTATAATCAAGGAAAGTGTCACTTTAATTTCATACGAAACCACCGTTCAATTATTTAGTCAATAAAATATAATCATCATAATAACAAGAAATGTACGTAAATTATTTCCTGAAAAATAAGGAGCTGGTTTGGATTTAAAGAGACCACCAAATCTCTGTTTGCAGCAAGACTAATAGGGAAACAACTCTAAGGTTAATTGGACTAAATATCCTTTTAGGATTCAAAGTTGCAAGTGTGTTTGCCATGAAATCAATGAGATCAGCTGTCTTCTTAAAGAAATATGCAGACGTATTAACTAGTAGAGTAGTTATTGCATCAGTAGCAATGTCTGTTGGTCCGGAGACGAAAAGTCAGGTGTAGAGGGGGGGGGTGAATACACTCGAGCTCGTTTCTTTTTCTCGGTGAAGGTCGGTGAAGGCGATGTTTGCAATCGATGAACGATGCCAAGTAAGCCTTCGATCACTGGGGTCAAAGTGAGTCAGCTTCTGAGCTCTTCTACTGACTGATGTTAGTATTACGAAACTCAGTCGGAGACTGTAGTGCGGATAAGTGTTAGGCCCGGAGTCGTCTCTTTTGAAAACGCGTTTTTGCAAGTTAAATCTTTTAGCTGTGCACTTTATAAAATACGTTTTATGCAAACTTATGATTTTCAAGTCGGTTGAATGCAATGCAATAAAACAAGAAATGAACACAAGCGATTTAACGTGGTTCGGATACGCAAGATCCTACGTCCACGGTCCCGAACAAGGCGGGAGAACTTGTTGATTATTCCGAGCAAGCCTCGGCGGGGATACTGTGCCTGTTGGACGGAGTTCCCTCTAAGTTATAGTCCTTAGCGACTTTACAATCCAAACCTAAGTTTAGAAGGGAGGGAATATTCTCCAAGCGAGAAGGAGTTCTTACAACAAGAACAATTCACTAAATGTGAACTCCTTCGGATCTAAGCTATGAATCTAGCAATGAGCTTAGTCTAGAGAAGATAGGGATCAAAGTGCTCTAGAGAGATGAACTACAAGAAGTGTTCTATGAAAACTAGTTCGTCTCTGGATAAGCTTGAAGGTTCTAGAGCGTTGTGAGCTTGAATGATATCCCTTGATTTCGCGTATATTCCTCATGTTGAAATCTTCAAATCCTTCTCTATTTATAGTTGTGAGTTGTGACATATGTCCGTTGGAGACGACGATGCCACGTGTCACAAGCGTCCAAAGAAAACGGCCACTATTCAACTTTGTTGCGGCGGGCGGTTAATGCGTCTGTTCATGAGAGCGGCTTTCTTGTGTAGAGTAGGTAAGCGTTGTCGGCTTCTCATTGGTCGAGGTTTGTAGTTGGTGAGTGTCGAGTTGACCGTTCAAACTACCTCGTATGTCTTCTCTTGAACATTTGAAGGGACTTTAAGTCTTTGGGTCGCTTTACGTCGGATACGATGCTCGAAAGTCTGTCTTCTTCGGTGAGTCGTCCGACCGATAAAGTGAGCTTCGATAGTCGGTTGGTCGATTGCGAAGGTATACTGCTTCGACTTTGGTTCTTCTACCGATGACCATCGGCTTGTAGAGAATGCTTCTGCGAGGTCCAGTCGGCGATGCGGGATCTTCAACCGAGTTTGATATCAGCGGCCGACGAAGAATGCAAGCGATTACACGATGACGTGGGGTTACGAAAAGTATCTTCGCTGAAGATCGGTTCAACAACTACCCCGTACGGGACTTAGACAAAAATAATAAGCATTACATCACGTCTAACCTATACATCGGCCTAATCCTATCGACACACTAATCTACCGATATCAGGCTCGGTTTTGGGATCTTCAATTCCATAGTACTACTATGATTTCCCCCAATTTCTTTTAACCCTAGAACAGTGAGTATCAATCTACTGACTCATATCCAACAATTTCCCCTAATTGATGATGCCAAAACCTCTATACTCTAATATCTATTAAAGATACTTGTCCTACGACAACAATTTCCCCCCTTAAAGCATCCGAGGAAAAACTGATAATAGTAAATGAACTCCGGCGGGTGAGAGAAAGGCAAGATCGAGAAACGATGTGAGTGTGTGTCGAGATCACTTGGTGATCGGTAGTGTAAACACAAAGTAAAAGGCCGAAAGACAATGAGTAATTGTCTATCAAGCGAGGAACCGATATATATATCAAGAATTACGAGTTCCTATGCTATTACAAAAGATGAGGAAAAAAAAAATCACTTCGTCTTTGCTTCTTGAACTCTGCGTTTTCTTCTTGAAGTCGGTGGATTTTTCCTCGGGGGGATCCAGGTAATAGTATTTATACACTCTAGCTCGAATCTCCCGGATCTCCAAGTTATCATCCGCCTTTACGGGAGCAGGCTCGGGCGTAGGCGGCTTCCTCCACTTCTCTTTCTATGTCCTTAGTGCTAAGCGAGTCCACTAGCAAGTCTCGGCGGTGGAATACGTCGGAAAGTCCAGGGGCACGGAAGGTTACATTCCGTGATTCCATGACTTGCTTCAGCCGTTCACCGAATTCAACATTAAATCTCGTAATCAACTCCTCAAAGAGCTGATCGGTACAGGCGATCAAGTGGGTAAATGCGCCATACGTAGTAGCCTTTGATAAAAGTTTCTTTCAATCTCTCCCAATGTTCATTCATATCGGCCGGCACCCACTTATCCACATGTCTTGAATCGGTTGTTGCTTGATGTGGGGGCCCCGATGAACTTAGATCCTCTCGGGATCCGCCTTCTTGGATCGGTTCTTTGGTTTATCGAGATAGGCTTTTCATTCTTGCCGGGTCGGCCATCCTTTTCTTCTCACGGAGAGCGGCCGCTCTAGTGTCTCCTCGTGCCGAGACTCGATCCTTGCGGCGTCGCCTCCCGGGTCGTTTGATCTTACGCTATCCGCTCGGTGTAAGAGTAGATATGGGAATACTCGAGCGAGTAGCTTTGATTTCGGTCGGAAGAGCCTTAGCAAATTCTTCTTGGGCTTTCTTCTTTTGCTCTTCGATCGTATTAATGACCTTTCTCTTTCCTTTGCCCCGACGGCTTTGCCCTTAGGCTTTTATTTGCTTCAATTTGCCTCCTCTAGGCGACGCTCCTGGTCCCGGCTTGTCTTGCAGCTCTTGGGCTATTCCGAGGTCGAATGCCTCTTGCTCCGCTTTTGATTTAAACTTCTTGATCGGGGGAGGAAGGAGTAGTGGATTCGATGAGCGATTTCCTTCCCCGACCTCTGCGGCGGCTTTTGAGACTCTTCTTCTTCGGTGGCTCTTCAAGGAATTGAGCGATTTCGTCTATGTGCACAGTGAAGAGGAGATGGGGGTGGCTTGTAGTGGGAAATCAAGGAGAAGGACCTCGGTAGATGTACCTTTCGATTAGTTGGTCCCGCCTCCGGAGCCTGTTCCCCCCCGAATCTCTGCGGTGAGGGCTCTGGCTGCCGAGGAGGGTCCCGCCTCCCGAGCCTCGTCCCTCAAGGATCCGGACGTCACCGTATCCGTATCGGGTTCATCTTTCACAATATCTTCCCCCTTTTTGGCATCGGCAATATTCGCCGGGGAGGTGCGGATAGCTTTTACGTCTCGCTCCAGTTGTGCGCGAGAATCTTTGATCCGGGTAATCGTGTCATCAAAATCACCGACCAAGTTGCGTGAGTTTTCCCAGTCTTTCTCCCGATCGGCTCTAGATTTCTTCAACGAGCGGCCGACTCTCGACGGAGTTTCGGCCAGAGCTTGATCATTTGATTCTGTCATTTCTTTACGAATGGCTTTTAAGGCCTCAACTTGTTGCTTGATGGCCGTTTGAAGAGAGGTGGTTGCTATCTTGTTTCTCTCATCAATGAAGCCTTGAATTGTTTTCATCGCTTGAGTCATTTGCTCCGAGAAAGTTTTATGCTTTGCGGCAAGCGTTGCTGACTCGTGCCGATAAATCGGCCTTTTGAGCACTTAGGGCTCGCTCAACTATCTCCTTGAAATCCGGTGAGAAGCCTCTTTAGGGGGGTGGAGATGTCGGCGGCCAACTTACTTAGAGCTTCGTTCGAGCCTTGGTGTACTTCTCCCATTTGAAATGAACATCTTTGGCTAGGAGTCGATTTTTCTCACCTTGGCGTTTGATAGCCCTATTGACGAACGTGAGGACACGGAACCGATGGGTTGTATCCGATAAGAGCTGGTTCCGAGCCTCTCGCTCGAGAACGAGATCAAGCGCTCCCTCTACCGTACTCCGGAGCGGTTGTAGCCTCACCGAGATGTGACTATGGGTGGTGTTGGGCTCTTCTCTTGGGGAGTTTGTCCCTCTGCGATTCTCCCCGGTGCGCTTCCTTGGGTTTGCCATCCATCTCCTCATCTTGATCATCATTATCGCCTTTATCGGAAGGTGGAGATGGGGGCGGAGTGTTTCGATCGGAGCTCTCAAGCTCGGTAAATAGAGCATTGCGGCTCTCAAATCTTCGAAAGACGCCACATCACCGGCTCTCCGAATCCAATCTTGGCTTGGAGCTCTTGCTCCTCCGTCGATAGCTCATCCCGGTGACTTCTTTGGGATTTGGCAAAGTCAATAAGAATGTCCCGGTGCGAAAACCTTAAGAGCATCCGAGCTCTTGTCCTTCTTGCTATTTCAACCGGATCTGCGTGCTCGGCAATTTACGGTATCTCTTCTTGAATCTCGGTTGCGCAGCACGCAATCGAGTGGTGTCGGTTGTTGTCCACTCAGCGATAGGTTCGGGTGACGGTTCCCTCTTGTCGGACTCTGTTCCCTCGTAGCCGATCACTTGGACTTTGTCCTTGATCGTCGCTCCCTCGATTCCAGATATACGAATCGAGTAGTTGCTCCTCTTGAATAGAAGGAGGAGCCGGGCCGAATAATGGTAAGTGGCCGAGCCACTGTGACCTCAGCAGGTCGATTCTTAGCCAACCTCCTCTTCTTTGGTACTTGGACGGTTGGGGGCGAAGCGAGCGCACGCCGCTCTCTTCGGTTCAGGTGGCCCCTTGCCAATTGACTTTTACTGCTCCGGCCTTTGTCATAAATTTGATAGACTTCTTGTCAAAGTACTTGGAGTCTTCAAAGGCCGAGTTCTCAACAACTGAGTTCCTCCGAACTATGCATTCTATCGAAACGGACATCTTTGTTCCGAATAGAAGTTTACCCATACCGGCTATCCTCCTCTCGCCGATTGGGTAATGTGGTGAACTTCCGAGCCCGTGCCTTCATCTCGAGTAGTATAATACTCGGCCCAGTTTCACTTCAACCCCATCGTCTATTGCCATCATCAGCTGAATCCTAGGTTTGGACGAGTTGATCATATGATCCAAATTGAACTTGTCGAATGTGCGATACCACGTAAGCTAGACCTGCGTCGAGGTAGCAACATATTCCTCGGTAAAGGCTGTTTTGAACGCCACATCCTTGCGTCCACGAGAATTTACGCACATATGCATTGATCTCCTTCTCCTTGTATCCAATCGGAGAAATGCCGGAGTTGGGAAGATCGAAAGAGAGAGCTAGAGCATCTTGAATATCGAAGGTAAGAACAATGACTCCCACTCATCTTGATCGACTTCCTTCCGATAAGAGAAGGACGATTCCTCTCCTCCCGACGCTAGAGATTTCCAGTTGAAATAAACTTCGGCCGACATGCCGAGGGAGAAAAGCACGGGGGTGCTTCGAAACCGAGCATCTCCAACCCCGAACGCTCCAAAGCGTCAAACACGGGTTCAAGGAAAGAGATCTCCACTTGGCGGAAGGCCAAGGTAGGTTCAAACGAGAATCCTGGAGGCTACAATCTCCTCAATGTTGTCCGGAGTTTGAACGTTCGCCATTGAAATCTGCAAAACAACATATTAGCACTTGAAAATAGAGTAAGTTAGTAGTTGCTAGCGGACATCCGATACATTACCGTGAAATGGAGCTTGAAAAGAGATATAGCAATGCGGTTAGAATGAGGATGTAAGGAAGGAAAGCTGAATCGCTAAGAAAAAGCTCTAAGATATGAGAATGGCGAAAAGTGAGGAGTTGATAGAAGATGAAAGATTTTGTATATTGAGTTTGATCTTTAGTTTGAATCGCACGGTTCAAATTTAATCTTTCAAAATCAAGGGGCGGCTAAGATTAAATGTTATAAAAGAATGATTACAATAGCCGCCAAAAATATAGATATACGTAATAAAGCTAATGGAGAAGACATGCATTAAATGCGCAACGAGAGCATTAATTACGCAGGGCGAGGAGTCCTGCCGACCTTTCCTCAAACCTTAAACATAATAAATGGTAAGGAATAAATGCTCCTAGGCAACCGAATGCAAGCGACCGATGCATTAAATGCGGCATGCTTCGAACAAATTAAGTAACGATACTACGCAAACCTCTTCACTGAACTTATCAGTGGTTACCATCATTTATCGGGAGGATGGTTGTGCGATGACCATGTTCTCCCTTGTGTACGGTGTGCATCTCCCAACCGAGTCACTTGTACTAAGTTTTCTCGACCGTCATGCGATTCCATACCGATACACATTGTTGTTAAGTATATTATTATCGGTAGTCGGCTTCTCTTGACTTGTCTCGGTAGGATCTAGCGACCTAGCTCAACGATAGTTCTCCGAACTTTGTTCTCGGCTAGTGGTTTGGTCGGTATATCGCCTTTGCTTGTCGGTATGGATTTTCTCCATCCCGATGTCCTTCTTTTCGACATGGTCTCCCGATGAAGTGGTGTCGGATGTCCACGTGCTTGCATCCGGTATGTAGAACCGGGTTCCGAGTTATAGCTATTGCCTTGGTGGAGTCACGGTAGATGGGCACTTCATCCCGAGTTATACCATAATCTCTCAATTGTTGTCGAAGCCAAAGGATGCGGGCACAAGCAACTTCCTGCGGCCATGTACTCGGCTTCGGTAGTGGACGTAGCTGCCGAGTCTTTGTTTCTTTGAAAACCACGATATCGGCTTGCTGCCTAGGAACCGACATGTTCGGAAGTTGATTTTCGATCTATCCTACATCCTGCGTAATCGGCATCGAATAACTTTGTCGGTATTAGATTATCATCGGCGGATACCATAACCCGACCTCGGGTGTTCCTCTTAGATATCGCGAATCTTCTTCGCCGAGTCTAGATGACTTCGCTTGGGATTCGCTTTGAAATCTTGCGCATACACCTACGAGATAAGTTATGTCGAGGTCGGCTAGTCAGTTAAATAAAGTAAAGAACCAATAATAGCTCTATAATCGGTAGAGTTAACGAGAGCTCCCTCTTTGTCTAGATCGATTTTAAAGTTCGTGTTCATGGGGATCTTGACCGGTTTCTTTGGAATCACGGCACGAATCTTTTGAGAAGATCTCGAGTGTATTTGGCTTGATTGATGAAGATTCCTTCACTGATTGTTTTACTTGAAATCCAAGGAAATAATTCATCTCTCCCATCATGGACATCTCGAATTTCTCCTTCATCATCTTCTCGAACTGCCGACATATAACTCGTTTCGCAGCCCGAAAATGATGTCGTCCACATAGATTTGCACCAATAGAATGTCATCTTCGACTTTATGCTTTGAATAGGGTGCGATCTACATGTCCCCTTTTGAAAACCTTTCCAAGTAGAAAGTCGATAGGGTATCATACCAAGCCACGGGTGCTTGTTTTAACCCATACTGAGCTTTCCTAAGTCTCGTACACTCGATGTCCCCGTGAAAGCCGGGCGGTTGTTCCACGTAGACTTCTTCCTTCGATGCCCGTTCGGAAAAGCCGACTTCACATCCATCTCGATATACCTTAAATCTCCGATGTGTTGCATAAGCTAGGAAAAGACGAATGGCTTCCAATCCGGCGACCGGAGCAAATGTTTCATCAAAGTCAATTCCTCTCTGCCTTGTATCCTTTAGCAACTAGTCGAGCTTTATTTCCGACAATGACGTTGTTTTCATCTCGCTTGTTCTTGAAGACCCACTTAGTTCCAATCACGTGCCGATGTCAGGTGCGTCGACAAGCTCCCAAACTTCATTTCGACGAACTGGTTCAGCTCTTCTTGCATAGCAATGACCCGATCAAGCATCTTTAAGTGCGTCCTCTATCGATCGAGGTTCTTACGTAGACGTGAAAACAAGAGTAAAGTGAGCTTTCTCCTTGAATTAATCTTGATCTCGTCCTTATAGTTGCTGATGGATCTCCAATGATAAGATCCGAAGAATGAGCATCGAGCCACGAACGCCCGAGTCGGGCTTCTTCTTCGATACCACTTCGCACGACCGGTAGGTGTATTAGGCATTTCGGTAGTAATCTTGTTTTGTGATCGTAGTAATTCGGTAAGAAGGTTAGGATCTACCGAGTTTCCGTGTTCGGGGCATTCACTCAGGGAACATTAATGGTTCCCCCGAGTTTATATTCTCGGTAGAGGTCTCGGTTACCACAGGGGCTTCCTCATCGACCGAAGTTACCCGTTGTTGATTCCGTTCGATAGAATCAACTAGGTTAGCTACATTGCTTGTTGGTCGAGTCCGAATTTCTTCATCTTCCGACTCATCATCCCAACAATGCTTGGATCTTTTCGGCTTTGTCATTTAGTTCGAGATCCCGTAGCTTGCTGCCGACATCCTCGATCTTGACTTTGTATCTTTCCCGTTCTCGGTAACAAATTCATCAAAAACAACATGAGGGCTTTCCTCCACGCAAAGAGTTCGATAGTTAAAAACTCACGAAGGGCTTTATCGACTCCGGGAGTATCCTAAGAATACTCCTTGATCGATTTGCTATCAAAGACCTTCAACCGATCTTTCCCATTGTTGTGGATAAAGCAAGGACAGCCGAAAACATGAAAATGAGAAATAGAAGGAATTCTCCCTTTCCACGATTCGTATGGCGTCTTCATGTGTTCTTTGTGTCGGTAGTGATCGATTCCCGAGTGTAACAGGCGGTGTCGGTAGCATCAGCCCAAAACTTTGAGGGTAGTCCAGGAATCTGCGAGGAGCGTTCTTGCTTCGCTTCTTTGAGAGTTCTCGTTCTTACGTTCAAGAAGTCCGTTCTGCCGAGGGGTGCACGCACTGATGTCTCGTGCTTGAATTCCCTCTTTATCGCGAAGATGTCTTAACTACCGAGTTTAGAAACTCTGTTCCTCGTCTCGAGCGTATCTTCTTAATCTTGATGTTCTTTTCCATACCGAGTTTCTTCGATAGATTAGGTAACTCGGTCGAACATCGATTTGTTGGCGATGAAGATGACCCAAGTATATCTCGAGAAGTCGTCTATGACGACGAGGGCATACTTCTTGCCTCTTATAGTCACCGGAGAGACGGCCCGAATAAGTCCATGTGAAGCGGTGCAAGGATTCCATCGGTGGAAGGTGACGGAATAGGTGGATTGCTACTCTTTGTTTGCTTTCCCTTCGGGCACGCTTCACAATTTCTGTCTTTGATAAACGATTCGTTGGGCGGTCCTCGACTTTAGAGTTCTTGACAAGCTTGTTCATGGTCTTGAAGTTCGGTGGTCGAGTCTCTTGTGCCATAGCCATCGACTTGTTACCTGATTTAGTACGTGCGAGCAAGCAAGCCTCGGGTTCTCAAGCGGTATTCCGGTTGCAACATAGATGTTCTTCCTCCGCGAACCCGATAACACCGTTTTCCTGTAGATTTGTCAACAATATCACGAAACCGAGTGTCAAAGATTACTCGTTAAGATTATCACGAATTGATCGATCGAAAGGAGATTATGTTGAAGTCCTTCAACATATGTTACTCTTGGAACCGTGGCGGTCCCAATGTTCGGCGTTCCGTATCCCCTTGTGTAGCCTTTGGAATTGTCACCGAATTCAATCGGGACCATCTTCTTGTACGTAGTTGGTCGCAGAGCTCTTCCGGTAGGTCATGTGTCTCGAGCAGCCCGTCCACTATCCACGGGTCCTTATGCACCCTGCAAAAAGCAGGCATTTTTAGGTACCCTTTGGTTCGGTTGGGTCCTTACGGGTTAGTGGGTGATTTCGGAACCCGGATCTGTCTCGGGACCTTAGAAGTTCCAGACTTCTTTTTCGAACCTTATCGGCTTTCTTCTCCACAGGACTTGGAGATACTTGACTTTCTGCTAATAATTTTGGGTTCATGCGCTTTCTTCTTCCGAGTCTTAGCGCTTCTCCCGACCCCCGGGGCTCATAGTAGTACGAGCCGTGCCGAGCCGGGTGCTCATACATGGCTCCTTGTATCGTTCCGCCCATCCGACCTTCTTGATTCCCCCCGAATTTGATCGCGGTGTCCCGGGGCCGGAACCTTTGGTCACCGCTTGTTGCTACTCGGGCCGAGGTGTAATTATTTTCTGTTTGTTTTTCGCCCGAGGTGTGGTGTCGCCAGCTTGCACCTTTCCTCCGACGAACCTATCGCCCGGGGGTTGCTGAGCTTTTGGAGGTAGAAGCTTCGTGGGTATAGCCTAGACCTTCTTTCACGTAAGTTGACCGTTGTGCTCTAAGCATGCTTTCAAGCTTCTCCTTAGCTCCCGGTATTGTTCGGTCATCAATCCTCTCCGGACTTCGTCACTCCTTCCGAGTAAGTCATAGTCATTCTCGCACGTCCGTGAGCTTCGACCGAGCTTGGCTATTTCGGCTCTCTTTCTCGAATTGTCCTTGGTCGAACCGAGATCTCGAGTCTCTTGAAGCCGAGACTTAGTCATGAGAGATTCAATCTCTTCCTTGAGTCTCGCAACTAGATCCACTGACTCGGTAGAGACCCGACAATCGAAGAAAGTCTCCGATTCTCGGCCTTTACCTGTTCAAGTTCCCGGATGGTTCTGCCGAACTCTCTCGCTCAGAATCTGTTCCTCTAGCGAGATCATCGTAGGCTTGTACCACATCTAGAGGATCATCTCGTGACCGAGCACGTGTCTTGTGTCTTTGTGTGAAGAAGAGGTAATAATGCGTTTAGAATTTACCTCGGCCTCTTCTCCGGCCATCGACGGTATTCGGGCCGACTCATCGAGAACTGTCTCTGCGACCTCAATCGCGACGAACGCGGCTTCATCTTCGAAGAATACATGAATGTATCCTCCTCAATTGAGTTGTCGGATATCTCTCCTGGCTATATAGGCCTGCCGTCTCTCGGCAAATTTCTTTCTCCTGGCTCGCCGTTCGCTCTTTGAGCGGTGAGAGTTCGGGACAATCGTGCCGATAGTGTCCCTCCTTCTTGCAGTTGTAGCGGTAGATGTTCTGCTTTGCTCTTACCAGTGAGTCTTTAGATGGACCGGCGGCGGACTCCGATTTCCTGCATTCGGTAGAAAGGATTAGATTCTTCTTTCTTATGATAGTCTTTCTTACCCGAGGAAGAATCTCGGTTGTATTTCCTCGCCTTTCGACTCTCTCCTTTTCCCTCGATATTTGAGAGCCATCATTGCTAGGCCGGTCGTGGGCACGAAGTCTCGGAAGACTTTGCTGCGATGTGGCCACAGCTTTGCTTGAGGAAATAGGCTTGGCTCCGTGTATTGCTTTCGTTGCCTTGAAGGCGTGGTCGAACCGTGTGTCAGTTGGAGCGCTTAAGCACTTTTGGGGTAGGTTATGCTCGAACTCCTCCGATTTTAATTACGAAAATGTAACATCGGGAGTTAGAGCATTTAGATCGAGCGACGTAAATAAGTAGAAAATGGAAGCCACTTCGTCGGGGCAACGCTCTCAAGATCTTGGTGTTCATCTCCTTGTTGGTGAACGACCTCCCGGCCCATTGATGACATTGACTTGATTGGTGAATCGACACTCAGCTCGTCAATGGTTTCATAGAGGCTCCATTGCAAAGGCGTCGAACTTCTGAAGCTCTAGCTCGAGCTTGTTTTCTTTGATCTGAGGGGTTCCATGGCTCAGTACAGCCAAGGCGTCCCATAGCTCTTTCGCCGTTTTGCAATCTTGTACCCTTCCGAGGTGTGAGTCACCGAGCGTAGTCGGTATGGCATTACGTGCAACTCGGTCAAGGTTGTGCAACTTCTTTTCTTCGGGCGTGAAGCGCGATTTGTCTTTGGGAACCTTAGCACCGGTTTGTGCTCCCACGCCTCCTCCAAAGCACAAATACTATGCTTTGTCGATCATAGGAATGATCGGTCCCGACTCTAGGACATCCGACATGCTTGTCGTGGAGTGACGTTAGGTGTGCCTCCATACGTACGCGCCATACCGTGTAGTTCTCTATTGAGAACATCGGCACCATCCTAATACCGACATATCGACATTGTAAGAGTATAAGGATGCCGAAAAGATGCTTATGCAGGTGAAAACGGTTTTCGGGATCGGTTCGAGAGGACCAAGATTTCGAAACCGGCGATCGGTTGAACACCGTCGCTCCGATACCAATTGTTGGTCCGGAGACGAAAAGTCGGGTGTAGAGGGGGGGGGTGAATACACCGAGCTCTGTTTCTTTTTCTCGGTGAAGGTCAGTGAAGGCGATGTTTGCAGAATCGATGAACAGTGCGCCAAGTAAGCCTTCGATCACTGGGTCAAAGTGAGTCGGCTTCGAGCTCTTCTGCCGATCGATGTCGGTATTACGAAACTCGGTCGGAGACGTAGTGCGGATAAGTGTTAGGCCCGAGTCGTCTCTTTTGAAAACGCGTTTTTGCAAGTTAAATCTTTTAGCCGTGCACTTTATAAAATACGTTTTATGCAAACTTATGATTTTCAAGTCGGTTGAATGCAATGCAATAAAACAAGAAATGAACACAAGCGATTTAACGTGGTTCGGATACGCAAGATCCTACGTCCACGGTCCCCGAACAAGGCGGGAGAACTTGTTGATTATTCTCGAGCAAGCCTCAGCGGGGATATCTTGCAGACCGGACAGCTTCCTACAAGTTATAGTCCTTAGCGACTTTACAATCCAAACCTAAGTTTAGAAGGGAGGGAATATTCTCCAACCGAGAAGGAGTTCTTACAACAAGAACAATTCACTAAATGTGAACTCCTTCGGATCTAAGCTATGAATCTAGCAATGAGCTTAGTCTAGAGAAGATAGGGATCAAAGTGCTCTGAGAGATGAACTACAAGAAGTGTTCTATGAAAACTAGTTCGTCTCCCGGATAAGCTTGAAGGTTCTAGAGCGTTGTGAGCTTGAATGATATCCCTTGATTTCGCGTATATTCCTCATGTTGAAATCTTCAAATCCTTCTCTATTTATAGTTGTGAGTTGTGACATATGTCCGTTGGAGACGACGATGCCACGTGTCACAAGCGTCCAAAGAAAACGGCCACTATTCAACTTTGTTGCGGCAGGCGCTTAATGCACCGTTCATGAGAGCAGACTTTACTGTGTAGAGTAGGTAAGCGTTGTCGGCTTCTCATTGGTCGAGGTTTGTAGTTGGTGAGTGTCGAGTTGACCGTTCAAACTACCTCGTATGTCTTCTGCCGAACATTTGAAGGGACTTTAAGTCTTTGGGTCGCTTTACGTCGGATACGGGATTCGAAAGTCTCTGTCTTCTTCTACCGAGTCGTCGACCGATAAAGTGAGCTTCCGATAGTCGGTTGGTCGATCGCGAAGGTATACTGCTTGCACTTGGTTCTTCTACCGATGACCATCGGCCTTGTAGAGAATGCTTCTAGCGAGGTCCGGGCCACCGATGCGGGATCTTCAACCGAGTTTGATATCAGCGGCGACGAAGAATGCAAGCGATTACACCGATGACGTGGGGTTCTCGAAAAGTATCTTCGTCGAAGATCGGTTCAACAACTACCCCGCACGGGACTTAGACAAAAATAATAAGCATTACATCACGTCTAACCTATACATCGGCTAATCCTATCGACACACTAATCTACCGATATCGCCTCGGTTTTGGGATCTTCAATTCCATAGTACTACTATGATTTCCCCAATTTCTTTTAACCCTAGAACAGTGAAGTATCAATCTACCGACTCATATCCAACAATGTCACGACCCAATCTTTCACCTGCCAAATTAGCAAATCCACAATATTTTATAAAATAAAGATGATGCTTGCTACACAAAGATCAAAAGCATAGTGGATCGTACACAGACAAGCACGCAAAAATCAGAGTTCAGAAATTGATAAATAATGAAACACATAATTATTACGTGGTAAATCAGCTTACCAGCATGAATCGCAACGCTGTCATCCGAATTAAAAAATGAAGCGTATTTAAATTTAGGCAGATCTTCTATCTGCACATTCTCGCCGTTACAACACGGATCCTTCGCCGGAAGGACCGCACTATCAACACTAGTCTCAAACTCGACCGATACTGGCTGGGCGGCGGCGGTTGCGTCGAAGAATCCGAGGCGCCTTGGCTATTTGACCACGAAGTTGCCACGATTTGCGCAACGCCAATGTTGCCGCAGCTCGAGGGACTTGATGCTCAACTGCCGCATGAAACTTCAGGGCGGAAGGAACGGCGACGGAGAGAGCGGAGGCGGAGAGGAGAGAGAGAGGTGGGAGAGAAGGGCAGAGAATGAGACATTGAAGCGGAGAGGTGGAGAGCGGATTTTAGGGTAGAGTAGAGAGAGAGGCGGCAGGGAGAAGGAGGCAGGGGGAGGGGAGGGTTTAACTTTTAAATTTTTTTTAATTAAATATTAGACCGGGTCAAACTCGGGTTAAATTGGGTCAAAATTAATAAATTGGATCATGTTGCATGTGCACATGATGCACCCTAGTCCATCTCTTTTTTAAAGGATATTGAGTGTTTAAAAAATTTGTTCCATGTAAATCTTTTCTATTTACCTATGTATCTTAAATATTCTCAACCCTTTCGTTTCGTCAAATAATAAAGTTATAATTTTTTATTTTTTTATTTAAGTGGAATATTTTACAGAGTATCTGAGTTGTTATATATTAGCATAAAAATAGTGATACATTTGTAAGAGAAAGAATTATATTTGTGAAGGATTTCAATGCGCTTCGGATAAATGTGAGTTCTTCATGTGTCAAGGATTCATAGCACCCATCCGCAAAGCTGAAAAAGGTCGTTGATAGATAAAACCTCGTGCTTAGATCATTAATTTGGGCTTTATATTCTAAAATCTTTTGTTTTAATTCCAAACATGCTTATTGTTTGTATATTTATAATATTGTGAAATAAAAGTGGTGTCACATATATTCAATACACGTGTTTAATTTACTATCATGGTTGACATGGCAAGGTAATATTGATAAGCAGTAGATAGTTCAAAGCAATGAAAACACTATTGTAGAACAAGATATACATATTAAGAAATGTAGATGAGGATTCAGCAGTTTTACACTTTCTATAACAATATTGTAAACATATACAAAAGAAACAAGGCATATAAAGTATGATAAACTAAAACAAACTCTAGTCTAACAAGGCATATAAAGTATATGATCAAACACAACAGATTCTAGTCTTCATGTGTCCCTTCATCATCCATACCTTCATTCTCCTGCAACATATCCATAAGCATAGCTACCTGGTTCTGCAGCATATCCTTCTGTCTCTGCACGTCCGCCCGTTTGCTCCGCTCCTCCAACAGCTGCAGCTGCAGGTGCTCAAGGCACCGCGCATCCTCTTCCAGCTGCTCGTTCAGCCCATCGATTTCTCTGTCCTGCATAACGAACGTTTGGTCAAGGAACGGAACAAGAGGCGAGTGCCTTATCAGATAACACTACGTACCTTTCGGTTCATTTCTTGGACCGCTATCCTCCTCATGCTTTCGACAACATCCACGTTTACGAGCTTCCGCTTCTTGCCTATCAGCCAGCCCTTTGGATAGCTGGCTGATTCGAAGTCTGGAGGGGGGAGTAGGGTTTCTGCGGAGGGGCGTTTCCCGTTTGCGTTGGTTGCTGGCTCAAGTGGCTCGAATAGAGACTTACGCTTCTCTGAGAGGATGGGGGAGGTGTAATCTGATTCTTGCATCTTGTCGTCTGTAGATGGTTCAGGCTGTTTCTCCGGGGTTTTGTCATCAACCGGAGTATCTAATGTCTCGTTTGAAGTCTTCACGCTGCCTACATGATCACGAAGAGTGGAGCGTAGAGCGGTTCATGAAATTTCATAGTGAACGAATGTTTTGAAAGGGCAATAAAAACAAGTACATTATATGTAGGTTTCGATATGGTAATCGATACATGAAGTAGACGACTTCATTCACGAAACGACTAAAGCGGTAAAAACACCGGATCATTCATTGTACATAGTGAGACCACAATATTATTATTACTATTAAATCGACCCTAACATGAATTGAATATAAGATCAACCACTCATGCAGAAGTGAGAATACCAACTAAACTACATGTTCTCGGTATAGTGAGACCACAGTAGTTAACTACATCAAGGAAAACTGTTTAAATATGCATAGGAGTTTTCCTACACAGAAATAGAGGGCTTGGGTAGATGAACACAAAACAAGATTGTATGAAGCTGCTTCATTGCCAAATCGAAGAAACAGAGGATAACGCTGCAAGGACTGAGAAGCTTTCGCGGTTGGTGCAACTGAGCATCATAAACATGGAAAAGAAGCACCAAAAGGGAATGATGGCTTTTCCTTTTTAGACCATATCTAATAGTTCTACAAATTACATCAGTTAGTTCCGTCAAACAAAGTGAGAGTAAAGCAACGTCTACGTAAAGCTGGGTGGTGGGGTGGATACCAGTATCATTGATTGCAGAAATTCTATAGACATAATTCATTCCCAAGAGGCCATATCATGTTTCATAAATCGCCGAAGTCACCAGACCTAACAATTTCCAACTCATTAGAAGTGAGACTCAAGAAAATTACTGACATTTTCTTCACTTCTAATGAGGATTAGAAGTGAAGCTTCAGCAATGACATTATTAACAAGTTCTGTGGCTCCAATGTTTATCAAAGAGAACACATTAGCTGGATTACCAACATTGATTGTGCTACAAAGTACAAATTACATCTTTATTCAAATTGATCAACAAAGTGCATGCAGATTCGAGTGGATAGAAACAAATATCCCCAAATTTTCAAACTAAAACAACATATCTTAAGTTACTGCAGCAGCCAATCAAGAAGTCCCAGAAGAATCTTTCTCCAGCTGGTTTATAGGGAGATCAAATCTTGAAAGATTATATCAATTTCAATCATTTCAGCATAAATGAAGGATAGTTTGATAATTCATCATTTAATTACATAGTTAGGTAAGGAAACAGGTAATCAAATTATTGCCACAGCTATCTACTAGGGCGCCCTTTCATCAAAACCAGATTCACCAAACCCCACATCCCTCCTAACCAAACAAAAAATAAAAACAACACAATTATCTCAAAAAAAATATCTTTCAATATTCAACACCCCTTATTGTGCAAATCTAGCTCTTATCTCAAACTTCAACATGCATGCAAATCTTGAAACTAAACAAGAACAAATCAGAAAGAAAAAAAGTCTTAATTTTTCACAGTCAAACCACAATTCACCACAGTAAAAAAAAAAACACCCAGAAATCAAGAAATCAAGAATTCCAGAAAAGCCCATCCCTTCAATTACCAGCAAATCTCTTCCTCGATTTCCAAAAAACCCGAGTTGAAGAAAGCGGAGAGAACCCATTCAACCTCCCCACCTTATTCGCAGCTTCCTCCTCCATAATTCCAAGATTCGCAAGTCACAGACCCCACCACTTTTCAAGAACTCAGCGTCAAAATTTCTTACCCACGAAAATTTTCTCCGGACAGTAAGTTCCAAGAAACGGGTGCCAGAAATTCTAGAGAGAGAAGGACATGAAATAGGATATTGGTTGGGGTGAATGACGGGACCATCGAAGGTCGTTTGGAGGGTTGGGTTTTGTCGTTTTAGCCTCGTTTCGTGTACCTCTTTCTTGTTCCGGTCCCACTTTATTACAGGATTTAATTCACGTTTCCGCTATTTTTTAATTGGAAGAAATTGGGAAATTATTCAACCATAAAGTGATATCATTTATTGCTGTAATCAAAGAACTGGTAAACTTAGTTCAGCGAATTACTGTAGACGAGCAAACGAGTATATGCGAAGAATTATTCATGGTCTTAGTAGTGGGAGAATAAATGCTTGAGGTGAACTTAGCGTTTTGCCCTTCGGGAGAAAAAGTAAATTAAGCCTGATTTCTTTTATTTGTCAAAAAGATTAATGTCTATTGTAATAGTAGTCAATTGTCAAAATAACTCTCTCCAAAAAAAATAATGCCCAAAATAATACTCTTTAAAAAATAATTACCAAACTAACAATCTTTTTACCACCTATGTACTTATTTACTAAATGAATATCTACATGAAAAATGTTTTTATTTATTAAATTTACTTAATATAATAGAAAAGTGATTTTTTTTGTTGAAGGGGGTGATTTGCAATTGTTACAAGGGGGTGAACTTCACATTAATAGATATTAGTTGTTGGGTGATGATTATCATCCTCAGCAGTGTCGTTTAATAGTGGGAAATGATTCATCTTCTATCTTTGTTACACGGTGTGTAGCCCCTGCTCTCGAATGAATTTGTGAAGATTTGAAGATCCCAAAACCCTATATTGATTGGTGAACCATTAAGTTGTATTTTGTTGTCTCTGAGGTTTCCGACTCAGCAGACCCTCTGCTCTGGTTCAGGCACTCAGTAGATTATCTGCCTCAGCACCAGAAGTAGAAGACTCGATATCTTGGACTCAGCGGGAGCAAGTATCTTTGAATGGAGTCGGTGGAACTGAACTCAGCACGAGTAGTTCACTGTACTCAGAGTTGATCATCAGTAGAGCCGACTCAGCAGGAACATGCTACTGAATCAGAGATCAGACTCAGCAACGGACAGACAATCTTCTGACTGTCAGAATCTTTGAAGTCACTTTTCGGCAGAGTCAATACGAGGAAGAGAGAAGTCGACTTCGATCTCCTTGAAGTCCGTTCGTCTCAACCACTTTCCGAACCTCGACCAACGATGACAAGCAGACACGTAACCTATATCTACTTAAAGCTGCAAGTCAACAACTTTCCAGAAAAGGAGGGAAATGACACTGCCACCAACTTCAAAAGAGCCGTTAGCTACCCAAAAGAGAGAGACATATGATCGTCATCTCCAACGGATCTATCCTAATATCTTCTCTATAAATAGAGGGATAAATCAAAATTTGAAGCTCACGAGAACGAGAAAACAAGCACACGAGAGAACACGAGATCTAACGAACTCAAGAACACACAGAGCATTCAAACGAGCTAATCCGAAAAGCCTAAGTCTTCCGCAAGAAGTTCGAAGAATCTATCTCCGGCGAAAGACTACATTCTAGCTCATAGGGAACCAAGCTTAACTGTTTCATTTAGCCTCTAGTATCCAAATGACGATACACGAACCCAAAGCTATATTCAGCTGTTCGTCGTTCTAGAAGCCACCTCTTTGTTCCCTATCCCTCTAACCTAAGCTCAGTAGTATATATCCATAGCTTAGACGAAGGAGTTCATCTTTGAACTGATCCTTATTGTAAAGGACTCCACAGTTGGAAAGTTTTTCAAACACTCAGTTTGATAACCTTGTAAACTGAGACTTGCTCAGTATAAATCTCAAGACCAGTGTTTGTCCAGCGTACAAACCAACTGAGACTACCTCAGTATAATAAATAGCCTCTTGATCTTTCGGGACAGTGGACGTAGGATTTTTGTGTCCGAACCACTTTAAAAATCTCTGTGTCGTGTGTTCTGTTTTTAACTGTTGCATTGATTTACTGCTCATACTGAAAAACCTTCTTTAAATCATTCAACTGAGTTTCAACAAACTTAAGAGACTGCACTAATCAACTGAAACTGTTTTGATAAAAACGTTTTCCAACTCAACTGAATTGGGCCTACACTATTCCGCACTACTGAACTCTATCTGCAAGATACTGAATTCTGACACTCAGTCAGCTAGCAGGTCTCAGTAGAGTCAGTCACTTTGCCAACACGATCCAGAACAGCTTATCTGGTCTGCTGAACTCGTTCAGTACGACATCATCTTGAAAAGGACTGTTCGTGTTTAAGTTGAGAAAATCGGTTTCAGGTGTATTCACCCCCCCTCTACACCTAAACGTGCTCTCGGGACCAACAATTGGTATCAGAGCAGGAGTTCTATAAGACTCTTGTTATTTTGAAACTGGTCTACTTGAACGAATCCGGAAAACGTTTTCACTGCATATCTTTCTTCATTCATATCATTATTTATCATGTCTGATATGTCAGGTATAAGGATGGTACCCATGTTCTCAGTAGAGAACTATGGAGTATGGCGGGTCAGAATGGAGGCTCATCTGACCTCTCTCCACGACAGCATGACAGAGGTTTTAGAGGAAGGACCTATCGTTCCTATGATCGATAGCGTCGTAGCTCAGGACCCAGCAACCGGTTGTGGAATGGTGACCGGGAAGAAGATTCCCAAGGATAGAAGTCTCTTCACCCCAGAGGAGAAGAAACTTCACAACTTAGACCGCGTCGCCAGAAACGCCATACTGACCACCTTGAGTGATTCCTATCTCGGGAGAGTTCAGGACTGCAAGTCCGCGAAGGAACTCTGGGATGCTCTAGCGCTACTGAGTCAGGGAACTTAGAAGATCAAAGCAAATAAACTTGCGCTGGAACTCCAAAAGCTGGAGAGATTGTCACTCATGCCTGGTAACACCATTGAAGATCTCAACGTCGATTTACGAATCGATGAACTCTATCAACGAGTCGGGAAAGACATTCTCCAACCGAGAGATGAATCTCAAAATTTTGAGGGCAACGCCGTCGGTCATTTGGACTCCTTTTGCTACTTTATTACGTCATTCTGATTTAGATATTGTTACTCCTGACCATATCTTTTCAGAACTTCAAGCAGAGGAATTCGAGTTTGGTATACCTCAAAGGAAGCAGCGAGCTGAAGTTAACACTAAAGTCGACCATGCCTTCAAAGCATCAGTCAGCACAACATCTCCAGCATCGAGCAAGGCTGAACCTTCACTCTCTGACATACAAGAAGGAAATCTAGCCAAGAAGTACGCGCTGCTTGCCGTAAAATATCAGAAGGAGAAGGAGAGGCGCAGAAAAGTGACTAAAGCCCTCAGAGAATCTAAGGGTAAGTCTGAATACACTCCAAAGCGCACTCCTGACTCGCATACTTCTGAATGTAGGAAAAAGGATGACTCAGCACAGTCGAAAGACAGTGAAAGCAAGGAAGAAAGAGTCACCACTTGCTATAACTACAAGAAGCCAGGACATTATCAGTATGATTGTCACCGAGCTCAGATCTTGCTTGAACGAGCAGCACGTAAAGCAAGAAGGGAGAAGTTCATCAAGAAGAGACGAGCATACATTGCTGGTGAACTCTCAGACGACTCAGAAGAAGTCGATTCCTTCATGGATTCATCTGATGATGAAACAACTTTCATGGCCTTAGAGCTTGAAGCTGAAGAAGATGCTGAAAAGTGTCTAATGGCAGGAGAAGAGGATGAGGTAAACTCTCATGAACCATTTAATTCCTCCCCACACTGCACACACGACACTCTTTCAGGTGCAGACGAGAATCTGGATGTCGCAATCGCATATGAAGAATTACTCGACGAGCAGATTCAGATGAGTTTACAGCTTAGTAAGACTCTTCAGGAATTAGATATACTGAAAGTGGAAAATCAGAGACTTTCTCAGGAAAGTCAGGTCGTTACTGAGTCAGAAGGACTTGTGTTGAGACTCAGGGAGGAGATAAACTCTCTGATGGCCAAGTCTCGCATCAAGAAGATCGAGATCTCGGTCTTGACCAAAGACTTGACTCGAAAGATGCCGAATCGAGTCTATCAAGCAAGAGTTGTCGGGACTTCGGTCGAGCATGAAATGTTAAGAAAAGTGATAATGTATGGAGGAACCTGATGACAGAGCGATACATGGGCGCTGAAAAGAAGCTGGAGGCTATGCTAGCAAGCAACAAGCCTAAGCATTGCAAGGAGGGACTTGGATTCAACCAGGGAGCCTCCTCATTTGCCCCCGTACGCTCAGAAAACCGGCTAGCTGATAGGTTTGTTCGAGGGGAGACCATCAATGCAGATACACTGAACCCCCTAGCCAAGAACAAACAGAAGATGAAGGCACCTCATCCTACCCATCAGCAATTTGACAAGAAGATCAGCACCAGATCACCCCAGGTTCGGTCAAGGGGGAACCAAAGAAACCAAAGTGGGGCCGATCAATATGGACCTCCTCAGCTGACACATCCAGCTCAGTATGTGTCATATTACTATGATCCAATAGTCAGGAGAGGACCCAAAAGTCAGAAAAAGAAGAAGAAAGCCGTGCAGAAGGCAAAGGTCAGCAGTCTACCTACTTAGAAGATCAGGACTCCTGAACCTGAAAAGCCTCGAAGTCGGCGGTGACCACCCGGTGGTCAAATATGTTGACTCAAGTGGAAAAAAACTGTCCGAGACCACCGTGGGTCGTGAGACGGATATGGGTTACCAAAACTAACATCTAAGGACCCAAAATCAAAAATAAAGGGTACCTAAATATAATTCTGTTTTGCAGGTGCATAAGGACCCTTGGTATGTGGACAGCGAATGCTCAAGACATATGACGTACCAAAAGGACTTGTTGAAGAATTATACTACTGAAGAAGGACCCCGAATCGAGTTTGGAGACAATGCTAAAGGCTACACCAGAGGTTATGGAACACTCGGCATTGAACCGCAATGGGCCTCCAAGAGTATCATATGTTGAAGGACTTCAGCATAACATTCTCTCTGTTAGTCAATTTTGTGATAACTCGAATAGAGTGATTTTTTACGCTGGTTTCTGTGATGTTATTGATAAATCTACAGGGAAAACAGTGTTATCAGGTTCGCGCAAGAAAAATATCTATGTAGCTGACTGGAACTCAGTTGAACCCGAAGCTTGTTTGTTGGCGAAGAATGACAACATAATGGGGTGGCTTTGGCACAGGAGACTCAGTCATCTCAACTTCAAAACGCTCAACAAATTGGCTAGAAACACTCTAGCAAGAGGACTGCTGAATGAAGTATTCAGCAAAGACACGCAGTGTGAAGCATGTCTGAAGGGAAAGCAAACAAAGCAACAAAATCCACCTGTTCCATCTCCTTCCACTGATGGAATCCTTCAGCTGCTACATATGGATTTGTTCGGTCCAGTCTCTCCGGTGACGATCAGATGCAAGAAGTATGCATTAGTGGTCATTGATGACTACTCACGCTACACATGGGTCATATTTATTGCCAACAAGTCTGACGTCAAAACAGAGTTACCAACGCTTCTGAAAAGGCTCAGTGTAGAGAAGAACACTAAGATTGTCAAAATACGTTCTGACAGAGGAACTGAGTTCCTTAATTTCATGGTGGAGGAGTTCTCGCAGCGTAAGGAATAGAGCATGAGACGTCACATTGTGCGCACGCCTCAACAAAATGGGGTTGCTGAGAGGAAAAATCGAACACTCAAAGAAGCAGCAAGAACCCTGCTCGCAGACTCAGGACTCCCAACCAAATTCACGGCGTAAGCGGCCGACACCGCATGTTACACTCGAACCGATCTCTACTGATAAAGCAGCATAAGAAGACACCATATGAACTATGGAACGACAGGAAGCCTTCTTTATCTTATTTCTATATTTTTGGGTGTTCGTGCTTTATCCACAATAATGGGAAAGATCAGCCGAAGACTTTCGATGGCAAGTCAGATCAGGGAATGTTCTTAGGATACTCCCGGGTCAGTAAAGCTTTCAGAGTCTTTAACTATCGGACTCTTTGCATGGAGAAAAGCCCTCATGTTGTTTTTAATGAGTTTGCTACTGAAGACAGGAGCAGAAACTCTGAACCTGAATCTGAGGACATCAGTAAGCAGCTACAGGATCTGAACTTAAAAGATAAAGTCGAAAAGATCCAGCTATGTTGGGATGATGATTCGAGATGAGGAAACGAAGACAAATCTATCGAATCTCGGCCAACAAAGTAGGCTGAACGTATTGACTCTCCGCAACGTAATCAATCCCGGGTAACTCGGGTCGATGAAGAAACCCCAATGGTAATCGAGACCTTTACCGAGAATAATAATTCGAGGGGAACCGATGATGTTCCTGAGCTAAATGCCCCTGAACCTGGTGACTCAGTAGATCACACTCTTGTAACTGAATTGCTTCAATCTCAGAATAGTACAACTGAAAAGCCTAACTCACCTACTATCTGTGTTGAACAAACAGATGAAGAGTTGAGACATCATAGATCGTGGCTGGATACTCATACTTCTGACCTAATTATTGGAGATCCTTCAACAAGCGTAAAGACAAGATCCAGATACTGTCAGGGAGAAAGCGCCTTATATTCCTGCTTCTTGTCTACTGAAGAACCTCAGTAAGTTGAGGACGCACTGAAAGACGCTGACTGGATCATAGCCATGCAGGAGGAGCTGAATCAGTTCATGAGAAACGAAGTCTGGGAGCTTGTTGACAGACCCCGACATCAACATGTGATCGGAACTAAATGGGTCTTCAAGAACAAGCGTGATGAAAACAACATCATAGTAAGGAACAAAGCAAGACTCGTGGCAAAAGGCTACTGTCAAGCTGAAGGAATAGATTTCGATGAAACGTTCGCTCCAGTTGCAAGATTGGAGGCAATCAGACTATTCCTAGCCTACGCAACACATCAAAGATTCAGAGTTTATCCTATGGATGTGAAGTCTGCTTTCCTGAACGGCGTGCTGAAAGAAGAAGTCTATGTGGAACAGCCTCCCGGCTTTCAGCAGGGACATCAAGTATATAGACTCAGAAAGGCTCTGTATGAGTTAAAACAAGCACCCAGGGCTTGGTACGATACCCTATCTGAGTTTCTTCTTCAGAAAGGTTTTCAGAAGGGCATAGTAGACCGCACATTATTCAGCATTCGACTAGAAGATGACCTATTACTTGTGCAGATATACGTAGATGACATCATCTTCGGCTCGAAGAACGTTATCATGTGTCAGCAGTTTGAGAAAATGATGAAGGATAAGTTCGAGATGTCAATGATGGGAGAGATGAACTATTTCCTCGGCTTTCAAGTCAAACAATCTGAGAAGGGGATGTTCATCAATCAAGGCAAATACACTCGAGACCTCGGTTGCACATCCGGCAAACCAATCAAGATCCCGATGAACATGAATATGAAGATAGATCTTGATAAAGAGGGAGTATCTGTAGACCAAACTGAATTTCGTGCTATAATTGGTTCTCTATTATACTTAACAGCTACTCGTCCTGACATAACTTATGCTGTAGGTATCTGCGCTCGATTTCAGGCGAATCCGAAGCAGAGTCACATGGACTCAGCAAAGAAGATTCTCCGCTATCTCAGAGGAACACCTGACATGGGCTTATGGTATCCAGCTGATGATAATATAGAACTAACTGGTTATTCTGATGCTGACTATACAGGATGTAGAATAGACCGAAAATCAATTTCTGGAACGTGTCAGTTCCTCGGGAGTAAGCTAATCTCATGGTTCTCAAAGAAACAACATTCGAGCAACGTCAACTACCGAAGCCGAATACATGGCTCGCCGGAAGTTGTTTGTGCCCAAATCCTTTGGGCGAGACAAGCGGCTACGCGACTATGACGTCATTCGGAATGAAGTGCCGATCTTCTCGCGACAGCACGGTGCCATTGCAATCACTCGAATCCTGGACTTCATACGAGATGCAAGCATGTGGACATCAGACACCACTTCATTCTTGACCATGTCGAAAAGAAGGATATCAAGATGGAAAAGATCCATACTGACCATCAAAGGGCTGATATACTGACCAAGCCTCTAGCTGAAGCCAGATTCAGAGAACTTTCAGTAGAGCTAGGTCTGCTGGACCCTACTGACTCTAGTCAGTAAGCGGATTCAAGAGAGGAGCATTCAGTAAGGGGGAATGTTCGCTCTCAGTACTGAGTAAAATTAGTACGTAGAGACTCAGCAACCAACTACACGAGGTATCAGCTGACTACGATGTTCAGCTGACAGGTTTGCGTATCTCTACTCAGTAGCCTATAGAACGATTATGTTCATTTATGATCAGATTCAGCATCGTATTCAATGCCTCAAGAAATGTCATTAAATTTTTAACGGATCACATTTAATACACGACATTCCATGTACAAGCATGCTGAACTTTGCCACGCATTTAATGGATGTCGTATCAAGTTACTTCTTAGGCTATTTACAACTGGCTTTTGACTTAGGCGGCTAACATGATCATTACCTATTATATAAAACTCAATCCTAGCCGTCCATCTGAAAAGCGCGTTCAAACTGAACCATCGATATTTAACTGTTTATCTTCTTCTATATATATATATATATATATATATATATATATATGTGCGTTCAAATCAGAAAACCGCCATTTCCGAAACCGCAAATCTTTTACCCAAATATTTTCAGAGATTATCTATATCCCTTACTCACTCATACTCTCAATCTCTCAAAATCTAACTCTAAAAAATGTCAGGAAATACCGTTTTTGCTCCAGAGAACATGCAAGAGATCCTCGAGAAGGATCGAGTCTGGTGTGAGCCAGTCATGGAGTTCGATGAGTGCAATCTGGACTTTATGGAGGAGATATTTTATGCACTCAGAGAAACCGGTCCCGAAGGATTTCTGACCAGGAGGCCGACTTTCTTTCTCCCGCGCCAAGTCGCCGAGATCTACTCCAACAACGACTCAGTAGATGGAGATATTAGAGGGAGATTCGTCGTCCATCCAGTAGACGATCCCTCTCGGAACTCGATTGAAGTGAAGCAGATGTTCATCCGAGAAGCCCTTCGAGAGAAGCTTCAACCTCCCCAACTCGGACACAAAGACACTCAACTACAAAGATGATTTAATGGATGAATATCTCACCGAATTCGCGGGAAGCCAACCGCATTCGTAGCCGCTTTTCCCAAGAACGCTATGCTCCCTCGAGTCATGAGCTCTAGCGTACATTGTGACTCGGTTCTTCGACGAGTCAAGCAGGCTCGTTTGACCAGGTATCTAGGCCCAAACTACAACTGATGATGGCAATTTATGATCGGGCCAAGATCAACTGGATAGAGTTCTTCCTCAAGGAATTCACACTGCAGACAGCCAAGTTTGATAAGGCATCAAACCGGCTGAGCGCCAAAGGAAAGCTCCTCTATGGACTCAAACTCTCATTGATGATAGAGGATTTCTGCAAATCTGACAAAGTCACCTTCGCTGACAAACTATACTTCAATGTGAAGAAAGTCAGATTTCAGAATAGGTCAGCAGCCCTTCAATAAATCGGCTCAGGGCCAGCTGGACCTACGAGTGGGACTTAGCAGACCTCGACACCAAAGAAGAAGAGGTCCCCACCGAAATCCACACCAAAAAGGCCAACCAAAAGGCTGAAGAAGGTCAGCCAGGTTGCGGCCACTGAAATTACTGTGGAAATAAAGGCCGTCGTCACTCAGCCACCACTTCAGCTGAAAGATAAGCCTGAGTCTTCTGAAAAGACTCAATCAGTGGAGAAGATCGTCTCCACTGAACATATAAAGACTATGGACCAAGGGGTCCAAGTCGAAGAGATCCAATCCGAAGTCCAGATCAAGAAGTCCGGCAAACCGGACAGCCCCTCGACATACCTCCACTCAGCAGCATCCCATCTGCTGAGAAACGAACGTCTCCTATTGAAGTTGAGAGCTCAAAGACTGCCTCAGAAGAAGAATCTGTCGGGATGGAGGCCTCAGCGCTCGTATCCAGAGCCTCCCGGGAGATTACTGAGATGATACCGGAGATCACCAGCCACTCAGACCTTGTTACATTACTTAGGCGAAGCGAGGCTCCATATGCTAATCGAGTTCCGGGAATGGCCGAATCTGAAGCGCCTTATTCTCTACCATACCTGTGAACAGCTCCACGAAGAAGAGCTGCTGATAAGAGAGCAGATTGGCTACTCAGAGCCATCTGATCTCGGCACGCTTGAAGATATGAGGGCGGCTATGCTCGCATTGCTGAATGAGAGATGACCCGTCTCAGCCCCCGTGCCCTCAGATGGGTCTGACCCCGATAGTCAGGACCCACCCCATGATTCAGGCCCTGAGAAGCCTGATGAGGGAACTCAACAGGACAAGGATGCTCTTGCATCTCCAGCTAATCCTCCCCTCGGCATCCTTGGACTCGAACAGACGGGCGGTCGGGCACATCAAAGCAAATGAACCCTCTCAAGAACTTCTTGAATTCGCCTTTGAGGCCGTGCTTAGCCCGAAGAGCCATCGCTCAAAAATAGTGGCCAGGGCACTGAAGGATCAAGGCACACATAATCGTCTTCTTGCCCGTGCCGTCCACAAAACTTGGCGGCAAACCACTGAGGCATAGAGTGCAGAGCTGAAGGGACTCAAAACCGCAATTTCTTCACCCCAAGTCCCTGACTTCTCCAGCATTCCGACGAATGCCTTAGCTGCACATAGAGCCGATTTTGAGGCTCAGCTCAAGACTATTCAGGATGGCCAGGACAAATTGCTGAATCAGTACAAGGCCGCTCAAACCGCTCATACTGAATCAGTCGCAGCCATCTCTCAAGGCAATGAAATCAGACTCCAAACTATACAGAAGGCCCTTGAAGAGAAGGTTGAACATCAGTTGAAAGAGTTCAAGGCTGCAGCAGATCTCTCTCACAAAGAATACAACAAACAACTGACAAACGAGAGAAATGAGCTGCATGAGGCACTGAGCAAAATCCACACAAGATTAGACGATTTGTCAGCGTCCTACAAAAGCCTGAACAAGAAGGTATCTGCTCCGACCCCAACCCTACTTGCTGATGCCAAAAAGGGGGAAAGTTTGGTCAAGGGGGAAAGCTTGGCTAAGGGGGAAACTATAAAAGGAAAATCAATTAAGGGCGAAGCTGCCAAGGAGCTAATACTGAAAGCTTGAAGAGAGAGCAAGGTCAGTAGCAGGGGTAACAGTAACTCAGACATCTGCCTCTACTGCACCTACTGAAATTGGCGAGGCCCAGGGTGTCTCAACTGCAGCTGCAGCACCAATTGAGACAGGCCCAAGTGGCTCAGGAGCCAGAGAAGTCGCGACTCAGGCAACTCAGACTCCTCTCGATATCATTAGAGAAGTTGCCGAGTACGCTGACAAGGAGGACTCAGAAGAGGAAGAAGCTCCTCTTCCACCTCCTGTTGCTGGCAAAGGTAAGAAAGTACTGAAACTCCCAACACCTCCCTCCAAGAAGAAAGGACCCAGGAGGTTCATAACCCCGGAGGAGGCGGCTCAGATAGCCACTGACGAGAAGCTAGCAAGGAAGATTGCCGAAGCTGAAGCAGCCAATAAGCCTAAATCAAAGCCTGTCAAAGGCAAAACCAAGGCTCCAGCTGGAGGCAAGAGAACAAGTACAAGGTCTGCCTCCCAAAACGCTCAAGCTCGCCGATGAAGCCGGGAAGGAAAAAGAGAAGGAGCAGCGGTAGAAACAATCCCATCGAGCGGTAGGGCACCTCAAAAGAAAAATCTTCAACGCCCGCGGACTCGAAGAAGAGCCACCTCACAAACCTTCCTATACCGCCTCTAAGGAACAAGAACAGGAAATGGAAGAGATCCGGGCTCAGCTAGACGGATACTTGTACGCAGGTGAAGAGGCCAAGCGAGATAGAAGCGACCGGAGAGAGGATCGGGAAGGCGAGATCTTGAAGCTCTAAGGCCGAGAACGAGAAAAGGAAGCGAGTCAAAGGATCCCCTCAAAGGCCGATATCCCTTATAGATACGAGAAGATTCGAGAGCCTAAGGATCGAAGACTCATAGATGGCCTAGGACCCGATGAATGTATGCCAATAGAATTCACTCGAGGTGGGAAGCGCCGAAGATAGAGTTCATTAAAAGGAACTACTTTCGGAGATTCTTGCACGACAAGCGCAAAGTCGAAGCTTATCTTGAATGGATGATGAGAGCAGACTTAGACATGTATGCCCGGTTGCGAAAGTCGTTAATGAACATGTTGAACTCGAGTTCCGGATCCTAGAATCTTGCCACCCCCACGGAGACTTGATGGATCCATTCACTATGGAGTTATAGAGAAAGAAGTGAAGGACGCTGCTTTGAAGCCAAGTTTCTTGATGAAGAAGATCCAGCGGACTTTCTTTGAGATACGAAGCCGAGAAAAGTCACCTATCGTATGTATGGAGTGCCTCTTCACCGAAACTCAATCCAAAGATTTCAAAGACGAGGATAGGGCGAGTTCAAATGACTTCTTGCTTCGTGTTCTCTTTGTATCTTTTCTTGTTTTCTAGCTTAGCGAGAGATGTAAGCGTATTGAACTTCTTTACATATATAATATATCTCTGTTTGTCTTTGAAAATATCTTATTGTACGAACAGACCGTGTTTATTTATGCTTAACACTCGAATCATCTAAGTGATTCTTGACTCACACACTCACTTGCTTGATTATTTATTGTCGGTTGTTGCTTTGATTAGATTCGATAGACTTGATAGATAAGGGGAAAACACTGTTAAGACAAGGGGAAATTCTTGCTCAGACTCTGTATTTATTCTGACTTTCTGCCCTGATCCCCTCAGTAGTCTAGGACTTAAAGAACAACTCCACTGATCCTACTTGTAATACTTGTAAGGAGCTCTGTTTCTGATAAGTCATAGTGTTAGGTTGTTTAGTCGATAGCTATTAGGTTTTGACAACATCAAATAGGGGGAAAATGTTGGGTGATGATTCTATCCTCAGCAGTGTCGTTTAATAGTGGGAAATGATTCAGTCTTCTATACTGTTACACAGTCAGTAGCCCTGTGCTCTAAATGAATTTGTGAAGATTTGAAAATCCCAAAACCCTATATTGATTGGTGAACCATTAAGTTGTATTTTGTTGTCTCTGAGGTTTCAGACTCAGCAGACCCTCTGCTCTGGTTCAGGCACTAAGTAGATTATCCGCCTCGGCACTGTAACTAGAAGACTCGGTATCTTGGACTCGAGCGGGAGCGATATGCTTGAATGGAGTCGAGTGGAACCGAACTCGGCGAGAGTAGTTCACTTGTACTCGAGTTGATCATCGGTAGAGCCGACTCGGCGGGAACATGCTATCGAATCGAGAGATCGGACTTCGGCAACGGACGAGACGGTCTTCTTTGCCGACGAATCTTTGAAGTCACTTTTCAGCAGAGTCAATACGCGGAAGAGAGAAGTCAGCTTCAGATCTCCTTGAAGTCTGTTCTGTCTCAACCACTTTCTGAACCTCGACCAATGACAAGCAGACACGTAACCTATATCTACTTAAAGCTGCAAGTCAACAACTTTCCAGAAAAGGAGGGAAAGGACACTGCCACCAACTTCAAAAGAGCCGTTAGCTACCCAAAAGAGAGAGACATAGGATCGTCATCTTCAATAGATCTATCCTAATATCTTCTCTATAAATAGAGGGATAAATCAAAATTTGAAGCTCACGAGAACGAGAAAACAAGCACACGAGAGAACACGAGATCGAACGAACTCAAGAACACACAGAGCATTCAAACGAGCTAATCCGAAAAGCCTAAGTCTTCCGCAAGAAGTTTGGAGAATCTATCTCTGGCGAAAGACTACATTCTAGCTCATAGGGAACCAAGCTTAACTATTTCATTCAGCCTCTAGTATCCAAACGACGATACACGAACCCAAAGCTATATTTAGATGTTCGTCGTTCTAGAAGCCACCTCCTTGTTCCCTATCCCTATAACCTAAGCTCAATAGCATATATCCATAGCTTAGACGAAGGAGTTCATCTTTGAACTGATCCTTATTGTAAATGACTCCTTCACAGTTGGAGAGTTTTTCAAACACTCAGTTTGATAACCTTGTAAATTGAGACTTGCTCAGTATAAATCTCAAGACCAAGTGTTTGTCCAGCGTACAAACCAACTGAGACTACCTCGTTATAATAAATAGCCTCCGATCTTTCGGGACAGTGGACGTATGATTTTTGTGTCCGAACCACTTTAAAAATCTCTGTGTCGTGTGTTCTGTTTTTAACTGTTGCATTGATTTACTGCTCATACTGAAAAACCTTCTTTAAATCATTCAACTGAGTTTCAACAAACTTAAGAGACTGCACTAATCAACTGAAACTGTTTTGATAAAAACGTTTTCCAACTCAACTGAATTGGACCTACACTATTCCGCACCACTAAACTCTATCTATAAGATACTGAATTTTGACACTCAGTCAGCTAGCAGGTCTCAGTAGAGTCAGTCACTCTGCCAACACGATTCAGAACAACTTATCTGGTCTGCTGAACTCGTTCAGTACAACATCATCCTGAAAATGACTGTTCGTGTTTAAGTTGAGAAAATCGGTTTCATGTGTATTCACCCCCCCTCTACACCTGAACGTGCTCTCGGGACCAACATTAGTCCTATATAATACTATATAAATTACATCTAACTATTTTTTTTTACTTCGTTTCATAATTCATATCTCACTTTCATTTTATAACTGTTCCACAATTTTTGTTCCATTTATTAAAATAATAAATTATTACAAACATTTTATTTGAGGACTCCATCATCCTTACCCACAACTAAAAACTCTCATAAATTATCGTGTTCAAAAGAAATGAGACAACAATTATGTGATGGAGGAAATATTTTAGTGCTGAGGAAAATTCAAATCCACTATTAAATGCAACTTGATATTTTTCATTTTCTTTTATCACAAAGAGGATATGGTATTTTTTATGTAGATTAGTTGTAAATAGTAGTAAATCCAAAATTAAGAATTAAAAAACTAATTTAAAATTTCAGAAGCAAGATGCAAATCTGCAATTTCGCTCTCCAACTCTCTATTGGAGGGGTGGCGCCGAAGAATCATGGGAAGGAGGGCGGTGGTCTGCCACCTCCAGCTCCGTATCATGCATCAGCACCACCAAGTAACTGGCGGCGGAAAATTATGGGAAGAAGGGCGGTGGTGTGCCACCTCCAGCTCCCCATCATGCACCACCAACTCACCAAGTAAGCGGCGGCGGAGTGGCGGCGTTGGATCAGTCGTGGCCGTGTATCTGTTGCTCACCTCCTCAGAATGATCTGAAAATTTCACTACAAAAATTATCAAATTTACCGACGGAATTACCGACGGACAAGAAACACGGGTCGGCTTACTGACGGAATACCGACGGAATATGGCTGTTGAATATACCGACGGAATATGGCTGTTGCTCACTTGGATTAACCAATTTTCAATAATAGGCGATTGCTTGAGCCATCTGGATTGGCCTCGACAATCGTTGATTGTTTTAAAAAATCAATAACCCGACTGAGTTCACTTGGAAGCTGACTCCTCCTGAAATTAAGGAGCAGTATTTTGAAGAATTTAAGGTTAGTTTTTCTTTCAAGTTTACAATCTTATAATTTAGTATTTATTTATATATATCTAACATGTATAAACATGTAAATTACAGAAGCACTTCTGCTGGCCTGCTGACTGGGACCAGGCAGTCCACCACATGTGGTAGAAGAGGGCATTCAAGAGGTTCAGCGATTGGCACTACGAAATGAAGCAGGGCCGCCCTAAAAAACCGGACTATATCAACACATAGAGGTGGGCGGCCCTCAACGACTACTGGATGCGGCCGAGGTGCTCCGAAGTCGAGATCGCTTCCCGGTGCCGCGAGTCGAGCCCGAGCCGGGCGCCGGGATGAGCAAGCACAAAGGAGGGTCCCGGTCGGCCATGCAGTACTCTCGGTCTACGGTAAGTCTCATTTTATATGTTTTTTAGCTTTTTATGTCTTTGTTTTTGACATAATTTTGTTTATGCATGTTATGAATAGGCTTCTCGGAGGGGATGCTCCTTAGAGTCCACCGCCTTTGACACTTTCCGAGTCTCCATTACAAAGGTGGAGACTTCTCCAACATGAAGGCGCGAGACTTCATGTAAGCACACAATTACAATATATAGATTATTATTCTAGAATTTTGAGTTTGACTAATTTCTATTTAATATTGTAATAGGCGGAGGTGGAGCGGATTCTTTGCTGAAGAAGGCCCCAACGCGGATAAAAACGCGATTTATCTGCGGTTGGAGGGGGTCGGGATAAGAAGCGGCGGCTCTACGGTTTTTGGCGAGGAAGGGAGCGGCTACATCAACGCCGCCGGCCGCTCTTCTACTTCCTCACCGGGGCCATCCCGCAGTAATGCCGAGATCATGCGCCCGGCCCGGAGGAGGAGTCGGCGGCTAGGAGGAGCCTCGAGGAGCAGGTCGCATTTATGAATGCGCGAGATGACCCGGCTTATGGAGATGATGGGCTCCTCTAGCCGACGACGACCTACGGGCGGCAGTACGATCGGTCCCCTCCTCCCACCTCTTTATGATTGATTTATTTATGGTTTATGTATATATACTTGAATATTTTGATTTTAGGATTTATATATTTATATTTCGGTTTGCTTTTTGAGTTGATTTGAATCGTTATATGTGATGTCTTGGTTGGTTAATTGTATATGATGTGTTGGTTGGTTAAAAATTGCGGGTTGTCGATAACTTGGTACAAAAAACAAAAAATTTATTTAAAAAAAAAAATCTACCGAACGTTTTACCGACGGATATTTCCGTCGGTAAATAAACATAAAAAAATTACAAAATTATTTTAAATTTACCGACGGAAAATTCCGTCGGTAAAAAACGTAAAATTTATTTGAAAATTTATTTTAACTGTACCGACGGAAAATTCTGTCGGTAAAAAAACAAATAAATTATTTAAAAAATTATTTTAAATTTACCGACGGAATAATCCGTCGGTAAAAAAACAAAAAATTTATTTAAAAATTTCCTCCTCGACAGAATATTCGGGGACAAACTTCCGACGGTTATTTTCCGTCGGCATTCCGTCGGTAAAAATTGCCGACGGAATATTCCGTCGGTAATATTTACCGACAAAGCCTGACCCGACGCATTTCTTCCGTGTTTCATGTACAAAATCGTTTTGTTTAGTGCCACGCTTTTTTTTTTTTTTTTGGATTTTTATAGTACCACGCTTTTATTGTATGCTTTTGTTATGTAAGATTTAAAATCCTGGTAATTTAATAATTTCTTTTTTCTTTCCTTTTTTCTTTTTTTGTAATTAAGATTATTGTTGTCGTCTTTTCTGAAATTTATTGTTGTTTCTTTTTTTATAATTATACAATTCTTCTAAAAATGAGATGATATAATATGGGCTTATTAAGCTCAAAATATTATACCACAATCATGCAAGTTTTCACAGTTACACTAGTCGATAATATGTGTAATTCTTGAGTTGTTCGTATAATAATTACCTCTACTACGAGGGAAGCAATATGTTGGGCGAGTTCGGGCTGGGCCGATTCAACCCGATCCGGGAATTTATCAAGAACTAAAATTGCAGTCCAATCCAGTCCTCTACTAGCATCGATAATTTAGAAATTAAAGCAAACTTGATTCTACCTTTGAAGTAGAATTTAACAATTTCTTTGATTTGTATCGATACTGTCAATTGAACACATAATCTTTCAATTCAAGGTAAAACACCCATTATTATTCTACCTTATCATTATTTTAAGGTTCATAAAATTATAATTTATAAAAATAAGTTATTGGACGACCTTAACGGAAAGTTGGCATGGCGAACCATGCATTAGATGGGATTGTTGAGACTCGAATTTTCGGTTCTAAAAATCATGATTTCAACACAAGTTATTAGACAAATCAATTTTGACCGCTCTACCTCTATTCAATATAAATATACCATTAAGCTAACACATAGATTAACACGAAAAATGGTGATGAATTTTGCTCTCTTGATTAGAAGTTAATCACGCATACACCACACACACACGAATTATTAAAGAAATTAATAAAATTATACACCGCTGGCAGCTGTCAATTAAAAATAAATAGTGTAGTAGGTGGAAGCTCAAATACACGTACGTGTGCATGGTAATATGACTATATGAAAGGAGAATCGTGGCTATAAAATTACTCCCAATAGTTCAGTTTCTAGGTTGATTGATTTGATTTGTTTGTTTCATATTTGGTCCTCTGGTCATCCAACAAGTTTTTAGGTTTACAGTTATACATAACACATTCAAAAGATAAATCAGAATGATCTGGCATGATAAATTCTTGATAGAATAGAAACCTATACTAGAAAGCTATTAGCTTAGATACTCATCTACCAGAGCCAAAAGAATTAGACGAAATTGCTTGCTCCTATGGAACTTGAATAATGATGAAATGCTGTGGTAGCAATGAAACTTTGTTTTTTTCACAAGTTCCTACTAGGGATTATCTTACTAGCAATGAAACTTGGTTTTTTTCACAAGTTCTTTCCTAGATTGTTTCACTTTTGTGGTGTTGTTTTTCAGGCTCATGAGATAGACCATCTTGTCATTCCTACTATGGATTATCTCTTTGCTCCTTCTTTCGGGGAGTGAGCGTAGAACTTTTAGTGAAGAATATTAATTAGGATTTGAAATAATGAGTCGTTCGTGGATGTATACACAATGGGCAGTAGACGGTTAATTGAATCCTCAATTTGTGAATGACATTGAGGATTTCATTGATTGGGCAAGTAGTCAGACAACTTATACAGACGGGGAAAAAACTAGATGTCCATGTAAAAATTGTAAGAATAAGCTGTTTTTGACTACACAAGTTGTAAGAGAGCACGTTTATATGAAGGGATTCGTTAAAAATTATAAAGTTTGGTCATCTCATGGGGAAAAACACGTAACCCCTAGATGAACAAGCTACGAGAAATGTGCAAAATGACACAATCTTATAAGCTGACTCCTCTAGAAATTAAGGAGCAGTATTTTGAGGAATTTAAGGTTAGTTTTTCTTTCAAGTTCACAATCTTATAATTTAGCATTCACTTGTATCTAACATGTATCTCAATGTAAATTGCGAAGCACTTCCGCGGCTCGCCGGACCGGGACCGAGCGATCCGCCAAATGTGGCAGAAGAAGGCGTCCAAGAGGTTCAGTGATTGACACTTCGAAATGAAGAAGGGCCGCCCTAAAAAACCGGACTACATCAACACAGAGAGGTGGGTGGCCCTCAACGAGTACTAGATGCGGCCATAGGTACTCGCTAAGTCGGAGATTGCTTCCCAGTGCCGCAGGTCAGAGCCAGAGCCGGGTGCCGGGATGAGCAAGCACGAGAGGGAGGGTCTCGGTCACCCCTACGGTACTCCCGGTCTACGGTAAGTCTCATTTTATAAGTTTTTAGCTTCTTATATCTTTGTTTTGACATTATTTTGTTTATGCATGTGATGAATAGGCTTCTCAGAGGGGATGCTCCTTAGAGTCCACCGCCTTTGACACTTTCCAGAGTCTCCATTACAAAGGTGGAGACTTCTCGAACATGAAGGCGGCGAGACTTCATGTAAGCACCCAATTACAATATATAGAATATTATTCTAGAATTTTGAGTTTAACTATTTTCTATTTTTATATTGTAATAGGTGGAGGTGGAGCGGGTTGCTGCTGAAGAAGGCCCCAACGCGGATAAAAACGCGATTTATCTGCAGTTGGAAGGGGTTCGGGACAAGAAGCAGCGGTTGTACGGTTTCGGCGAGGAAGGGAGCAGCTACATCAACGCTGCCAGCCGCTCTTCTACTTCTTCACTTGGGCCATCCCAGAGCAATGTCGAGATCATGCGCCGACCGGAGGAGGAGTCGGCAGCTAGGAGGAGCCTCCAGGAGCAGGTCGCATTCATGAATGCGAAGATGGACCAGCTTATGGCGTTGATGGGTTCCTCTAGCCGATGAGACCCTCCGGACGACAACAACTAGTCCCCTCCTGCCACCTCTTTATGATTGACTTATATATGTGTTATGTATATATACTGAATATTAGAATTTTATGATTTATATATTTTTATTTCAGTTTCGGTTTAGGTTTGGACTTGATTTGAATAGTTATATGTATGTGTTTTGTTGGTTGGTAAAAAAATGCAGGTTGTCGAGAAGCGAGTACGAAAAAATAAAAAAATTATTAAAAAAAAAATTATCGACAGATTACCGACGGAAGGCCGTCGGTACAGTTCAAAAATTGCTGACGGAATTTTCCGTCGGTAAAATTTACCGACGTATATATTACTTCGGTGATTACGCCCCGACAAAATGTCCGGCGACATTCTCCCGACGGTATATTCCGTCGGTAATCCGTCGGTAAATATTACCGACGGATATTTTTCGTCGGTAAATTTTACCGACAAAGCATGATCCGACGCCATAATATGTCGGTAAAGTTATTACCGACGGATAATTACAGTTTACCGACGGAATTTTCCTTCGGTAAACAACGAATTTCTTGTTGTGTCTGTCTATAAATCCGATCCAATAATTTTAACTAAACCCTTGCAAGCATTCTGACTAAGTATGATGACGTCCGTGTTTAGAGCAATTTCCCTTGTCATAATCTTCCCCGCCATGGCTGGAATCCATGCAAGAAATCTCCCAGGTCCCACCTAATATGAATTAATCTTAATTTCTTAATATTATTTTCAAGCAAAGTGAATTTCTTAATTAATATTATTTTCAAGCAAAGTGAATTTCTTAATATTATTTTCAAGCAAAGTATATATGCATGCATGAAGCATGTCAAATATTAATATTCTTGATCTTATTTAATTAGTGAATTTCTTGATTAATTATGCGAGATGATATTCTTATTAGCAATGGAAAAACTTCATTTCGAAATAGTCAGATCACAAGATACTTGTTGAGTGAATGAAGAAATTTGATTAACAATAAGTTTACTACCGTTGCAAGAAACTCGCTTTTGGAAAGGAATAAACGGGTCGGATAATATTTTCCGACCGTTGTTCGCACCACCTCCACCACCTCGATCATCTGCGGGAGGCCGGCCGGCTATGGTATTAATATAGTTAGTGCTACTACTCTAATAAAATAATTATGATTAATTCAAATTATATATATAATGTAACTCAAAGCTATCTCTATGCTTGTAAGTTGTAACGTCAAATCCGTTTGAATATATATGATGTTGTAAAATAAAAATAGATGCATCTAATTAAACTTTTATTTATTATTATTGGAAATTAAATTACAGCAACATATAATTTTCATGGGCTTCTAGGAGGACGGGTCGGACGTCTCTTCGGAGGCTTGGGCCTTGGGGGCCCACGGGGAGAGCGTGGGCCCTTACTCCCCCAAAGCTCCTTAGTTGCTTCTTCTTCCTCACCGGATGCTCGCATCCGGCTGGCGCCGGAGATATTGGCCGCTGCCGGTGCCATCGCCGCCGCCACCAAAACCAACACTAGGAGAAAGAATGAAATAGCCTTCATAGTTGTTTGATGAGAAAAATGGTCCGAACGAATATGAAATATATAGGCCTTATGTTGATCTCGAATTAAGTGCTTCTCATACTTTCTAATTTATGTCTCATTTCTCAACAATGCATAGATAATAAGTTTTATTTGCGGCTTATTAGAGTTTGGCAAGGCATAATTAATGAAATGCTACAAAAAGTTTCCCATAAAGAGAACTATTTCATTTGTACGATTTGTCCATAAATTATGAATATGCAAACTACCCTATACTATCTAATTTGCAAGGAGTAAAACTACTCCAGAAAAAAAAATTAAATAAATAAATTTATAGTTACTGACCACGCGTGTGAAGTTAGGTTTAATATTGTAAAGTCATACTCTCACCCTTTATTATTATTCTTCTCCAACTTATTGCAAATTAATGAATCGGTTAACAGAAGAGAAATGTTTTGTTCAAATGAATATGAATCGATGTCATGTGTATTCTTTATTTTTAAATTTCATCCGTGCTTGTCACATTACTTTTTCGGGGAATATGTCCTTTTTTTAAGGCCGGAATTCTAGTTGCAAATAGGAAAACTTACGATCCCTATTCTTTTCTTTTTTTTTTGAATCTTCCATAAATATTGAAATTAGTATCGATGTATAATTTCTAGTGTTTTTCTTTTATTCAAAGAAAATTACTAGATAGAATATTATGATTATTGTTTGTTTGAATTCGATGAAATACCTATACCAAGAAATCTTTTTTATACTACATTTTTTCTTTTCTTTTTCTAAACTGATAACTCTCTTGAAATTCTTAACATTTCCAATTAAAATTGTACCACCTACTATTTAATCTCCTGAACATTTCCCCAAATTAAATCTGCGCGAAAAAATGAATCAATTATATTAATCAACCAAAATAATATATTATAATCTACTTTCTCTTTTGAATTCAAGTTCTGACAAGAAAATCTTTATCTTTTCTTTATACGAATATTCAATATTCATCAATTCTCAAGTCTTTTCTTCTCGTCAAATATAAACCTCCAAACCAAATACCAAATTCTCTCGACAAATAAACTAGTACTAATATTTAAGTAAAGGAGATACACAAGTAGCTAGAAGTTTTCCTACTAGATCTCAAGTAACTGCTGGACTTTCGGAATTATGAACTTTTGATTAGCATTACACCTATGCAAGATATAATTCCAAATATAATATTTCATCCATTCTATTATTCAATCTTGTTTTTTTAATCGGTTCGTTACTTTTGTCTTGATTTTAAGAATAGAAAAAAAATAATTTTTTAATCCTAAAATAAAGTGGGTTCCTCTTACTCATTAACCATCCCACATTTTTAAACTATCTCTTCAAAAGTATCTCTATCACACAATTCAGTTTCGCTCCGAACTCAAAAAACTATAACTTGTAGTTTTTTGAAAATTTTAGATTATTTCTTCAATTACAACATTAGAAAAAAAATAAAAAATAAATAAATCTATTACCTCAACTATGCCTTAATTAGTAGAATTTGCATAAATTTCATTTCTTTTCATTAATCCTCGTCGAAAACTGTACTCATTTCTCAATATAATTAAAATTTCTAAAATAAACACCTAAATAAATTTCTTACGCTCTGTGGCAAAAAAAAGGAACATAAATAATAAGATGGGGGAGTATATTTTTTGGAATGTGTTTATGGAGCTTCTAATATAAATTTTTTTATAATATCAAAGCACAGTTTCTACTATTCATACGAGTACTTTAGTATATATATCCTTCTGTAAATAAAAAGGGTCGCATCAAATAAATTTTTAATTTATTATCATTATTAAGAAATTATTTAGTAGCAACATATATACATATTTCATGGGCTTATTGGAGCCTTGGGAGGACGTCCCGGCCGAGACTTGGGCGGAGGTTTCGACTTCCGCGGCGAACGAGGAGCGCGTGGAGGCCTATTCCTCCACCGCCACCGGTTAGGATGCGCCGTTGCTTCTTTTTCCTCATGCGATGCCCCCATCAAGCTCTCTCCGGAGCTATCCGCCGCCGCGACCGCTACCAGAACCAGCACTAGGAGAAAGAGTGAAATAGCCTTCATGGTTGTTGTATGGAGAAATTCGAACCAAGCAAATGTGAAATATATAGAGCTTATGTTTGATATGGAATTAACGCATACATATCCTTCTCTTGCCTTTTAATTTATTTCTCATTTATCTCTCAACTCTCAACAATATGTAGATAAAAGAAATACGTAAGAAACTAAAGTCTATAATGCATGAACAACCAAAATAACGAATAATGCGTAAAGTTTGCAACAAATGAAGAGAATTAAGTCTATCAAGATGTATGAAAAGTCAACATGACAATACTCTTTTCATATTCATTCAGAGGCAAACAAGCAGAAGAATTACTCAGAAGCTCGAGGTCTTTATGTGCATGAATTAACACTATTTAATTCCATTTATGCACCGTGATATTTATTATTGTAATTGTTTAGGATGACCAAATCGACATTGGGGGATTCAGAATTATGAGTTGAGAATTTGAAATCTCAAGAAAAAAGATAAAATGTAGAATTTTAGAAAAGTTCGAAATATTTTCTTTTAAAAATTTAGCATGTTATCCCTGTATCCGCCCCTATTAGTTGGAATATCTAACTTCAGATTCCATTATCAATAATCTTTATGCTTTTAGTTATAGAAGCCAATGAACCTTTCAATAACTAATTAATTTCTATTTTTAGTCAAACAATTGTTTAAGTAGCAGAAAACTGTTTTTAACAATGTATTTAATTTCTTAATATTATTAATCGAAAGGTTACTGTTTTTTTATTTCTGATTATTAATTTGGAACCCATGATTAAAGAACCTCTTGCTTGCTGCATGCATGAAGATTATTTGTGAATATATCTATATAATTTTAATCATGTTTCTTGGAAGTATGCTGATGGTGGAAATATTGTCGAGAACATGAAATTTTTGTCTAATGCACGAGAAAAAATTTCGATCAGTATAAAATTTATTTCCATTTTACGAAGATGTTTTACTGAAGGGCTAGATGGCTATGACTTCATACGATTGGGTAATCTTGTCCGTTCACCGACTATATCGGATAATGTTTTCCGACCACCACTGTCGTCGCCTCCATCACCTAAGCCACCGTCGGGGCCCATTCCTATTTCGCTAATGCTTGTCAATGTATAAATGAAGCGCTGCACATCCTCTCGTCCCATTTTTGGGCGGACCACTCGATGGCCCACCAATCACGCGGTGCCACGCGTGTATTGGTGGCCCATGTTTTTATCGGTAAAGTGTTTGTTTACTGGTAGAAATACACGTGGCATCGTGTAATTGGTGGGCCACTGAACGGTTCCCACAAAATGGGCCAGAAGATCCGGATTGTAAATGAAGTAACAAATGGATTAAGTATGCATTGCCATCTCGTGAAAATAAACTGTTGGAGTAGCTCAAATGTGTTGGATTGGACGTGTTTATATACTCCCTCCATCCTATCAATCTTGTAACATTAGGGTGTCGGCACGGATTTAAAGATAGTAGGTATAAAGGTATAAAGTAGTTGTGTAAAAAAATAACTGAATCCACTTGGTTAAGTAATTGTGTTCTACTCATTTTCTTTCTATTTTAGATAATGTTGAAGGATTGGTGGGACAACCCAAAAGACAAATGTAGTAAGATTGGTAGGACGGAGGGAGAATATGTTTTGTCTGGGAATAACGTAATTAAGTGCGAAAATATAAAATACTCCCTCCGTTCCACAATTCTTGCTCCACTTTCCTTTTCGGGCTCTTTCACAATTCTTGCTCCATTTCCGAAAATAGCAAAAAAATTAAATTTGATCTTTCTTTAATCATAATTTATATAATTGTTTATTCATAAAAATTTGTAATACAACCTCATCTTAAATCTTTTTATTTTTCTTCCTAATCCTAATCTATTACTCCCTCATTTACTTACACACTTCTCGAACATTCATCCTTGTTAAACCAACAACAAATTGATTACTCTCCCAAACCCTAGATCGACGCCTCCATCTTCAAGAAATCTCTATCTCCTCTGGCTCCTTCACCCGCTAGATCTAGACATATTATCTCTGAAAAACTCTCTAGATCCCCTCTGCCTTCTTCGTCTTCTTCGCAAGGATGAAGTCTCTGAGTCCTCCACCCGCTAGATCTAGAACAGATACTGCCGGTATGATAGGAGAAATGACTGAAAATTTTCTTTGTTTTGTTTTTAGTATTCTTTTAATTTATTCTGTTTCTAGGGTCTTGGAGGTCTTTGTAATGACAATTGCTACTCTTGTTTATGCAGGGAACAAAAGACTACATGAATGCAGTTGGAGAAGGACGTGGTATTGGGTGAGATCTATCCCTGTTTGTCTTGTCTATTGTGAATTTGATACTCTAGTGTGGAGTATGTGTTTAAAGCAATATGGTCTAAAATGATATGAAAATGCTCACTCTAGGTTAGATAGAACATTTAAATGAATTTCTTGCAAATAGAGTGAGATATGTTATTTACGTGTGGGGATTTGTTGTTTATATCTTACCTTGTTCATTTATTGCTTCTGGAATCTTGGATGCTCTTGTGTATGCATATTTCGGTTTGCATGCATCTTTGGTTATGTTGCATGCTTCTGTTGCATGCTTGTTATGCTTCTGTTGTATGCTTGTTCTGTTGCATGCTTGTTATGCTTCTGCTGTTGTATTATAGTGCTTCTGTCTTACAGTGCTTGGTTCATGTTACATGCTTCTGTCTTAGAGTGCTTCTGTCCCAGACTGCTTGTTTCATGATTCTTGCATCTGTCTTAAAAAGCTTCTGTCTTATAAATAGATAAACTATAAACAGATAACAAAAACAGATAACAAAACTAGCTTTATTTCTTATACTACTACAAAACTAGCTTTCAATTTCTCATACTACTAAAAAAACTAGCTTTGTTTCTTAGAACCCAAGTCTACCCTTACGCTCTTCAACCTCTGCAATCATCCCATTGTCCATCATGTAATCTAAGCATTTCCTAACCAAATCAACAGACACTTCCAAATCTTTTGGAAGCTCATTTTGTCTCAATAACGCATCTTTCTTCAAATGAGGAATTTTATAGTCATTATTTCCTTTTACCTTCATTATCTCAACCATACACCCTTGCAAGCTCAAAAATACCTTATTTAAGGTCATAGGTGCTAAGTCTGCAAATGAATTGCAGACAGCATTCAATAGTATTCCCTAGGCCCCATTATAGGTCTCGTGTTTTCTTGTTCGTTCTATTTCATTAAAAATGTATTATTGTATAAAAGATAAAGACTCTGTAGATAAAAATTAATTAGCCAAAAATTAAATTATGTATACCCTAAGATATTACTCCCTCCGTCCCGCCCGACTTGGCTTCTATTCCTTTTTGGATTGTCCCACTCGACTTGGCTTTTTTTCAAAAATAGCAAATAATTATTCTAATTAATCAACTACTTTAATTAATCAACTTTACTAAATAACCCACCTAATCCTAAATCTACCATCTCATCTTCCATTTCTCTCTCTTCGCCTCCCTTCTTCAAGATTGCAAACTCCTCCGGTGAATATTCTAGATCCGCCGTCCTTCCACCGAAATGATAATCGGAGCGACCTCTGGTTCTCCAGCTTCCCGTCCCTCTCTTTTTCTACATACTCTCGTAGCAGCAACATATACTACCTTGGGTCTTTTCGATATGGAAGAAACTCAGATATGATTGGTGGGTGAGTCATCGGCGCCGATTTCGGCCAGATCTCTTCGACGTCCAACAACAAATATGTTGGGTGGGCCGATTTCTATCCTATCTCACCGCGATTTTTGTTCTCTTTCTTTGAAGGCCGATGACCATTTGCCTCAAGAATTTGAAGCATGTTCCAATTTCTGGAATTGTAGCTATTGTTTGATTTCCACTTTGATTGCCATTAATTTATTTTCTTTATTAATTAATTCTCTCTTTAATTTCACTCAACTGAAAGATAAACATTTGGAGAATTATAGATTCACTTTTCCTGTTGTTTCCAAAGTCTCATTTGCAAAGATTCACCTTTTCTGTTGTTTTCAAGGTCCCATTTGTAAAGATTTGATCTTGTGAAGTACTTACATATTTGGATTGTATGGTTCGTTGCTGTTGTTTGAACCTTTAATCTATATAATTTAGGAAGTTTTCGATGTGAATTAATTCTCTGTTTGGGTAAAGATCTTTTATACTTGCCCTTTCATGTTTCAGAAGTCATCTTGCGAAGTAACATTAATAATCCCTAAGAACCAACCAATATCTGCTCATCCCTTTGTATATGGTTCTCAGTTGTTAACTGAGTATTATGAAACCAGCCTCGATCTACAAGTCTTGGTTCTATGAGTTTTGAAGGAGGAATCATCACGGCATAGAGAATGGAGGAGAAGAGGACTTTGATTGCCGACGGGGTGTTCTTGAGGGAGAAAGGTAGAAGGAGACGCACTTAATCTATTATTTAGATGTTGTGATTTTAATTTATTTGATGAATTATTAATAAATATTGGAAATAGATTAGTTGAAGTAATTATTAAAGTTCAAATGTTAAATATGTGGGTCATGCATTTTTTTACACAATTAATAAGTCATCTTAAACTCCGTGCCGAAAAGAAAGAAGCCATGTCGGCTGGGACGGAGGGAGTATTATTTAATAATCGTGATTAAAAGAAACAATACGTTATTATTGGAACCAAGGGACAATTACTATTTACAATAAAAAATTAAATAGCTAATGACAAGATTACCATTTGTAAGTGAATTCAAATTGTCGAGCACTAAACCTACAATTAAAGGAGTGGAGGTCTCAAGAAAAGTGTTTCAACACTAAAAGTAACTTACATTTCTCTTTTCGGGGTGGGGTTTGTTTTATTTCATTTTCATTTGTATCTAAATGGTTAGAATACAAATCCTAACATTTAGGCAACAATATATTGTGATATAGTTAGCAATACCAACCTATCACATTAATCTAATTAATCTAATTACTCTGTCTATAAATCCGATCCAATAATTTTCATTAAACCGTTGCAAGCATTCTGACTGAGTTTGATGACGTCCGTGTTTAGAGCAATTTCCCTTGTCATAATCTTCGCCGCCATTGCTGGAATCCATGCAAGAAATCTCCCAGGTTAATCTTAATCCCACCTACTATGAATTAATATTAATTTCTTAATATTATTTTCAAGCAAAGTGGTATATATGCATGCACGAAGCATGTCAAATATTTATATTCTTGATCTTATTTAATTAGTGAATTTCTTGATTAATTATGCAGATGATATTCTTATTAGAAATGGAAAAACTTCATTTCGAAATAGTCAGATCACAAGATACTTGTCGAGTGAACGAAGAAATTTAATCAACAATAACTTTATTACCATAGCAAGAAACTGCTTTTTGAAAGGAATAAACGGGTCGGATAATATTTTCCGACCGTTGTTCGCACCACCTCCACCACCTCAGTCATCTGCCGGAGGCCGGCCGGCTATGGTATTAATATAGTTAGTGCTACTACTCTAATAAAATAATTATGATTAATTCAAATTATATATATCATGTAACTCAAAGCTATCTCTATGCTTGTAAGTTGTAACGTCAAATCCGTTTGAATATATATGATGTTGTAAAATAAAAAGAGATGCATCTAATTAAACTTTTATTTATTATTATTGGAAATTAAATTACAGCAACATATAATTTTCATGGGCTTCTAGGAGGACGGGTCGGACGTCTCTTCGGAGGCTTGGGAGCGTGGGCCCTTACTCCCCCAAAGCTCCTTAGTTGCTTCTTCTTCCTCACCGGATGCTCGCATCCGGCGGGCGCCGGAGATATTGGCCGCTGCCGGTGCCATCGCCGCCGCCACCAAAACCAACACTAGGAGAAAGAATGAAATAGCCTTCATAGTTGTTTGATGAGAAAAATGGTCCAAACGAATATGAAATATATAGGCCTTATGTTGATCTCGAATTGAGTGCTTCTCATACTTTCTAATTTATGTCTCATTTCTCAACAATGCATAGATAATAAGTTTTATTTGCAGCTTATTAGAGCTGGGCAGCATAATTAATGAAATGCTACAAAAAGTTTCCCGTAAAGAGAACTATTTCATTTGTACGATTTGTCCATAAATTATGAATATGCAAACTACCCTATACTATCTAATTTGCAAGGAGTAAAACTACTCCAAAAAAAAAAATTAAATAAATAAATTTATAGTTACTGACCACGCGTGTGAAATTAGGTGTAATATTGTAAAGTCATACTCTCACCCTTTATTATTATTCTTCTCCAACTTATTGCAAATTAATGAATCGGTTAACAGAAGAGAAATGTTTTGTTCAAATGAATATGAATCGATGTCATGTGTATTCTTTATTTTTAAATTTCATCCGTGCTTGTCACATTACTTTTTCGGGGAATATGTCCTTTTTTTAAGGCCGGAATTCTAGTTGCAAATAGGAAAACTTACGATCCCTATTCTTTTCTTTTTTTTTTTAATCTTCCATAAATATTGAAATTAGTATTGATGTATAATTTCTAGTGTTTTTCTTTTATTCGAAGAAAATTACTAGATAGAATATTATGATTTTTGTTTGTTTGAATTCGATGAAATACCTATACCAAGAAATCTTTTTTATACTACATTTTTTCTTTTCTTTTTCTAAACTGATAACTCTCTTGAAATTCTTAATATTTCCAAATAAAATTGTACCACCTACTATTTAATCTCCTGAACATTTCCCCAAATTAAATCTGCGCGAAAAAATGAATCAATTATATTAATCAACCAAAATAATATACTATAATCTACTTTCTCTTTTGAATTCAATTACTGACAAGAAAATCTTTATCTTTTCTTTATACAAATATACAATATTCATCAATTCTCAAGTCTTTTCTTCTCGTCAAATATAAACCTCCAAACCAAATACCAAATTCTCTCGACAAATAAACTAGTACTAATATTTAAGTAAAGGAGATACACAACTAGCTAGAAGTTTTCCTACTAGATCTCCAGTAACTGCTGGTCTTTCGGAATTATGAACTTTTGATTAGTATTACACCTATGCAAGATATAATTCCAAATATAATATTTCATCCATTCTATTATTCAATCTTGTTTTTCTAATCGGTTCGTTACTTTTGTCTTGATTTTAAGAATAGAAAAAAATAATTTTTTAATCCTAAAATAAAGTGGGTTCCTCTTACTCACTAACCATCCCACATTTTTAAACTATCTCTTCAAAAGTATCTCTATCACACAATTCGGTTTATTTGCGAACTCAAAAAACTATAACTTGTAGTTTTTTGAAACTTTAGATTATTTCTTCAATTACAACATTAGAAAAAATAAAAAATAAATAAATCTATTACCTCAACTATGCCTTAATTAGTAGAATTTGCATAAATTTCATTTCTTTTCATTAATCCTCGTCGAAAACTGTACTCATTTCTCAATATAATTAAAATTTCTAAAATAAACACCTAAATAAATTTCTTACGCTCTGTGGCGAAAAAAAGGAACATAAATAATAAGATGGGGGAGTATATTTTTTGGAATGTGTTTATGGAGCTTCTAATATAATTTTTTTTATAATATCAAAGCACAATTTCTACTATTCATACGAGTACTTTAGTATATATATACTTCTGTAAATAAAAAGGGTCGCATCAAATAAAGTTTTAATTTATTATCATTATTAAGAAATTATTTAGTAGCAACATATATACATATTTCATGGGCTTATTGGAGCCTTGGGAGGACGTCCCGGCCAAGACTTGGGCGGAGGTTTCGACTTCCGCGGCGAACGAGGAGCGCGTGGAGGCCTATTCCTCCACCGCCACCGGTTAGGATGCGCCGTTGCTTCTTCTTCCTCATGCGATGCCCCCATCAAGCTCTCTCCGGAGCTATCCGCCGCCGCGGCCGCTACCAGAACCAGCACTAGGAGAAAGAGTGAAATAGCCTTCATGGTTGTTGTATGGAGAAATTCGAACCAAGCAAATGTGAAATATATAGAGCTTATGTTTGATATGGAATTAACGCATACATATCCTTCTCTTGCCTTTTAATTTATTTCTCATTTATCTCTCAACTCTCAACAATATGTAGATAAAAGAAATACGTAAGAAACTAAAGTCTATAATGCATGAACAACCAAAATAACGAATAATGCGTAAAGTTTGCAACAAATGAAGAGAATTAAGTCTATCAAGATGTATGAAAAGTCAACATGACAATACTCTTTTCATATTCATTCAGAGGCAAACAAGTAGAAGAATTACTCAGAAGCTCGAGGTCTTTATGTGCATGAATTAACACTATTTAATTCCATTTATGCACCGTGATATTTATTATTGTAATTGTTTAGGATGACCAAATCGACATTGGGGGATTCAGAATTATGAGTTGAGAATTTGAAATTTCAAGAAAAAGATAAAATGTAGAATTTTAGAAAAGTGCGAAATATTTTCTTTTAAAAATTTAGCATGTTACCCCTGTATCCGCCCCTATTAGTTGGAATATCTAACTTCAGATTCCATTATCAATAATCTTTATGCTTTTAGTTATAGAAGCAAATGAACCTTTCAATTACTAATTAATTTATATTTTTAGTCAAACAATTGTTTAAGTAGCAGAAAACTGTTTTTAACAATATATTTAATTTCTTAATATTATTAATCGAAAGGTTACTGTTTTTTTATTTCTGATTATTAATTTGGAACCCATGATTAAAGAACTTCTTGCTTGCTGCATGCATGAAGATTATTTGTGAATATATCTATATAATTTTAATCATGTTTCTTGGAAGTATGCTGATGATGGAAATATTGTCGAGAACATGAATTTTTTGTCTAATGCACGAGAAAAAAATTCGATCAGTATAAAATTTATTTCCGTTTTACGAAGATGTTTTACTGAAGGGCTAGACGGCTATGACTTCATACGATTGGGTAATCTTGTCCGTTCACCGACTATATCGGATAATGTTTTCAGACCACCACTGTCGTCGCCTCCATCACCTAAGCCACCGTCGGGGCCTATTCCTATTTCGCTAATGCTTGTCAATGTATAAATGAAGCGCTGCACATCCTCTGTCCCATTTTTGGGCGGACCACTCAGTGGCCCACCAATCACGCGGTGCCACGCGTGTATTGGTGGCCCATGTTTTTATCGGTAAAGTGTTTGTTTACTGGTAGAAATACACGTGGCATCGTGTAATTGGTGGGCCACTGAGTGGTTCTCACAAAATGGGCCAGAAGATCCGGATTGTAAATGAAGTAACGAATGGATTAAGTATGCATTGCCATCTCATGAAAATAAACTGTTGGAGTAGCTCAAATGTGTTGGATTGGACGTGTTTATATACTCCCTCCATCCTATCAATCTTGTAACATTAGGGTGTCGGCACAGATTTTAAGATAGTAGGTATAAAGGTATAAAGTAGTTGTGTAAAAAAACAACTGAATCCACTTGGTTAAGTAATTGTGTTCTACTCATTTTCTTTCTATTTTAGATAATGTTGCAGGATTGGTGGGACAACCCAAAAGACAAATGTAGTAAGATTGGTAGGACGGAGGGAGAATATGTTTTGTCTGGGAATAATGTAATTAAGTGCGAAAATATAAAATACTCCCTCCGTTCCACAATTCTTGCTCCACTTTCCTTTTCGGGCTCTTTCACAATTCTTGCTCCATTTCCGAAAATAGCAAAAAAATTAAATTTGATCTTTCTTTAATCATAATTTATATAATTGTTTATTCATAAAAATTTGTAATACAACCTCATCTTAAATCTTTTTATTTTTCTTCCTAATCCTAATCTATTACTCCCTCATTTACTTACACACTTCTCGAACATTCATCCTTTTTAAACCAACAACAAATTGATTACTCTCCCAAACCCTAGATCGACGCCTCCATCTTCAAGAAATCTCTATCTCCTCTGCCTCCTTCACCCGCTAGATCTAGACATATTATCTCTGAAAAACTCTCTAGATCCCCTCTGCCTTCTTCGTCTTCTTCGCAAGGATGAAGTCTCTGAATCCTCCACCCGCTAGATCTAGAACAGATACTGCCGGTATGATAGGAGAAATGGCTGAAAATTTTCTTTGTTTTGTTTTTAGTATTCTTTTAATTTATTCTGTGTCTAGGGTCTTGGAGGTCTTTGTAATGACAATTGCTACTCTTGTTTATGCAGGGAACAAAAGACTACATGAATGCAGTTGGAGAAGGACGTGGTATTGGGTGAGATCTATCCCTGTTTGTCTTGTCTATTGTTAATTTGATACTCTAGTGTGGAGTATGTGTTTAAAGCAATATGGTCTAAAATGATATGAAAATGCTCACTCTAGGTTAGATAGAACATTTAAATGAATTTCTTGCAAATAGAGTGAGATATGTTCTTTAGGTGTGGGGATTTGTTGTTTATATCTTACCTTGTTCATTTATTGCTTCTGGAATCTTGGATGCTCTTGTGTATGCATATTTCGGTTTGCATGCATCTTTGGTTCTGTTGCATGCTTCTGTTGCATGCTTGTTATGCTTCTGTTGTATGCTTGTTCTGTTGCATGCTTGTTATGCTTCTGCTGTTGTATTATAGTGCTTCTGTCTAACAGTGCTTGGTTCAGGTTACATGCTTCTGTCTTAGAGTGCTTCTGTCTCAGACTGCTTGTTTCATGATTCTTGCATCTGTCTTAAAAAGCTTCTGTCTTATAAATAGATAAACTATAAACAGATAACAAAAACAGATAACAAAACTAGCTTTATTTCTTATACTACTACAAAACTAGCTTTCAATTTCTCATACTACTACAAAAACTAGCTTTGTTTCTTAGTACCCAACTCTACCCTTAAGTTCTTCAACCTCTGCAATCATCCCATTGTCCATCATGTAATCTAAGCATTTCCTAACCAAATCAACAGACACTTCCAAATCTTTTGGAAGCTCATTTTGTCTCAATAACGCATCTTTCTTCAAATGAGGAATTTTATAGTCATTATTTCCTTTTACCTTCATTATCTCAACCATACACCCTTGCAAGCTAAAAAATACCTTATTTAAGGTCATAGGTGCTAAGTCTGCAAATGAATTGCAGACAACATTCAATAGTATTCCCTAGGCCCCATTATAGGTCTCGTGTTTTCTTGTTCGTTCTATTTCATTAAAAATGTATTATTGTATAAAAGATAAAGACTATGTAGATAAAAATTAATTAGCCAAAAATTAAATTATGTATACCCTAAGATATTACTCCCTCCGTCCCGCCCGACTTGGCTTTTATTCCTTTTTGGATTGTCCCACTCGACTTGGCTTTTTTTCGAAAATAGCAAATAATTATTCTAATTAATCAACTACTTTAATTAATCAACTTTACTAAATAACCCACCTAATCCTAAATCTACCATCTCATCTGCCATTTCTCTCTCTTCGCCTCCCTTCTTCAAGATTGCAAACTCCTCCGGTGAATATTCTAGATCCGCCGTCCTTCCACCGAAATGATAATCGGAGCGACCTCTGGTTCTCCAGCTTCCCGTCCCTCTCTTTTTCTACATACTCTCGTAGCAGCAACGTATACTACCTTGGGTCTTTTCGATATGGAAGAAACTCAGATCTGACTGGTGGGTGAGTCATCGGCGCCGATTTCGGCCAGATCTCTTCGACGTCCAACAGCAAATATGTTGGGTGGGCCCATTTCTATCCTTTCTCACCGCGATTTTTGTTCTCTTTCTTTGAAGGCCGATGACCATTTGCCTCAAGATTTTGAAGCATGTTCCAATTTCTGGAATTGTAGCTATTGTTTGATTTCCACTTTGATTGCCATTAATTTATTTTCTTTATTAATTAATTCTCTCTCTTTAATTTCATTCAACTGAAAGAGAAACATTTGGAGAGTTATAGATTCACTTTTACTGTTGTTTCCAAAGTCTCATTTGTGAAGATTCACCTTTTCTGTTGTTTTCAAGGTCCCATTTGTAAAGATTTGATCTTTTGAAGTACTTACATATTTGGATTGTATGGTTCGTTGCTGTTGTTTGAACCTTTAATCTATATAATTTAGGAAGTTTTCGATGTGAATTAATTCTCTGTTTGGGTAAAGATCTTTTATACTTGCCCTTTCATGTTTCAGAAGTCATCTTGCGAAGTAACATTAATAATCCCTAAGAACCAACCAATATCTGCTCATCCCTTTGTATATGGTTCTCAGTTGTTAACTGAGTATTCTGAAACCAGCCTCGATCTACAAGTCTTGGTTCTATGAGTTTTGAAGGAGGAATCATCACGACATAGAGAATGGAGGAGAAGAGGACTTTGATTGCCGACGGGGTGTTCTTGAGGGAGAAAGGTAGAAGGAGACGCACTTAATCTATTATTTAGATGTTGTGATTTTAATTTATTTGATGAATTATTAATAAATATTGGAAATAGATTAGTTGAAGTAATTATTAAAGTTCAAATGTTAAATATGTGGGTCATGCATTTTTTTACACAATTAATAAGTCATCTTAAACTCCGCGCCGAAAAGAAAGAAGCCATGTCGGCTGGGACGGAGGGAGTATTATTTAATAATCGTGATTAAAAGAAACAATACGTTATTATTGGAACCAAGGGACAATTACTATTTACAATAAAAAATTAAATAGCTAATGACAAGATTACCATTTGTAAGTGAATTCAAATTGTCGAGCACTAAACCTACAATTAAAGGAGTGGAGGTCTCAAGAAAAGTGTTTCAACACTAAAAGTAACTTACATTTCTCTTTTCGGGGTGGGGTTTGTTTTATTTCATTTTCATTTGTATCTAAATGGTTAGAATACAAATCCTAACATTTATGCAACAATATATTGTGATATAGTTAGCAATACCAACCTATCACATTAATCTAATTAATCTAATTACTCTGTCTATAAATCCGATCCAATAATTTTCATTAAACCGTTGCAAGCATTCCGATTGAGTATGATGACGTCCGTGTTTAGAGCAATTTCCCTTGTCATAATCTTCGCCGCCATTCTTTGGAATCCATGCAAGAAATCTCCCAGGTTAATCTTAATCCCACCTACTATGAATTAATATTAATTTCTTAATATTATTTTCAAGCAAAGTGGTATATATGCATGCACGAAGCATGTCAAATATTTATATTCTTGATCTTATTTAATTAGTGAATTTCTTGATTAATTATGCAGATGATATTCTTATTAGAAATGGAAAAACTTCATTTCGAAATAGTCAGATCACAAGATACTTGTCGAGTGAACGAAGAAATTTAATCAACAATAACTTTATTACCATTGCAAGAAACTGCTTTTTGAAAGGAATAAACGGGTCGGATAATATTTTCCGACCGTTGTTCGCACCACCTCCACCACCTCAGTCATCTGCCGGAGGCCGGCCGGCTATGGTATTAATATAGTTAGTGCTACTACTCTAATAAAATAATTATGATTAATTCAAATTATATATATCATGTAACTCAAAGCTATCTCTATGCTTGTAAGTTGTAACGTCAAATCCGTTTGAATATATATGATGTTGTAAAATAAAAAGAGATGCATCTAATTAAACTTTTATTTATTATTATTGGAAATTAAATTACAGCAACATATAATTTTCATGGGCTTCTAGGAGGACGGGTCGGACGTCTCTTCGGAGGCTTGGGCCTTGGGGGCCCACGGGGAGAGCGTGGGCCCTTACTCCCCCCAAAGCTCCTTAGTTGCTTCTTCTTCCTCATCGGATGCTCGCATCCGGCGGGCGCCGGAGATATTGGCGCCGCCGGTGCCATCGCCGCCGCCACCAAAACCAACACTAGGAGAAAGAATGAAATAGCCTTCATAGTTGTTTGATGAGAAAAATGGTCCAAACGAATATGAAATATATAGGCCTTATGTTGATCTCGAATTGAGTGCTTCTCATACTTTCTAATTTATGTCTCATTTCTCAACAATGCATAGATAATAAGTTTTATTTGCGGCTTATTAGAGTTGGGCAAGCATAATTAATGAAATGCTACAAAAAGTTTCCCGTAAAGAGAACTATTTCATTTGTACGATTTGTCCATAAATTATGAATATGCAAACTACCCTATACTATCTAATTTGCAAGGAGTAAAACTACTCCAAAAAAAAAAAAAATTAAATAAATAAATTTATAGTTACTGACCACGCGTGTGAAGTTAGGTGTAATATTGTAAAGTCATACTCTCACCCTTTATTATTATTCTTCTCCAACTTATTGCAAATTAATGAATCGGTTAACAGAAGAGAAATGTTTTGTTCAAATGAATATGAATCGATGTCATGTGTATTCTTTATTTTTAAATTTCATCCGTGCTTGTCACATTACTTTTTCGGGGAATATGTCCTTTTTTTAAGGCCGGAATTCTAGTTGCAAATAGGAAAACTTACGATCCCTATTCTTTTCTTTTTTTTTTTGAATCTTCCATAAATATTGAAATTAGTATTGATGTATAATTTCTAGTGTTTTTCTTTTATTCGAAGAAAATTACTAGATAGAATATTATGATTATTGTTTGTTTGAATTCGATGAAATACCTATACCAAGAAATCTTTTTTATACTACATTTTTTCTTTTCTTTTTCTAAACTGATAACTCTCTTGAAATTCTTAATATTTCCAAATAAAATTGTACCACCTACTATTTAATCTCCTGAACATTTCCCCAAATTAAATCTGCGCGAAAAAATGAATCAATTATATTAATCAACCAAAATAATATACTATAATCTACTTTCTCTTTTGAATTCAATTTCTGACAAGAAAATCTTTATCTTTTCTTTATACAAATATACAATATTCATCAATTCTCAAGTCTTTTCTTCTCGTCAAATATAAACCTCCAAACCAAATACCAAATTCTCTCGACAAATAATCTAGTACTAATATTTAAGTAAAGGAGATACACAACTAGCTAGAAGTTTTCCTACTAGATCTCCAGTAACTGCTGGACTTTCGGAATTATGAACTTTTGATTAGTATTACACCTATGCAAGATATAATTCCAAATATAATATTTCATCCATTCTATTATTCAATCTTGTTTTTCTAATCGGTTCGTTACTTTTGTCTTGATTTTAAGAATAGAAAAAAATAATTTTTTAATCCTAAAATAAAGTGGGTTCCTCTTACTTACTAACCATCCCACATTTTTAAACTATCTCTTCAAAAGTATCTCTATCACACAATTCAGTTTCGCTGCGAACTCAAAAAACTATAACTTGTAGTTTTTTTGAAACTTTAGATTATTTCTTCAATTACAACATTAGAAAAAAATAAAAAATAAATAAATCTATTACCTCAACTATGCCTTAATTAGTAGAATTTGCATAAATTTCATTTCTTTTCATTAATCCTCGTCGAAAACTGTACTCATTTCTCAATATAATTAAAATTTCTAAAATAAACACCTAAATAAATTTCTTACGCTCTGTGGCGAAAAAAAGGAACATAAATAATAAGATGGGGGAGTATATTTTTTGGAATGTGTTTATGGAGCTTCTAATATAATTTTTTTATAATATCAAAGCACAATTTCTACTATTCATACGAGTACTTTAGTATATATATACTTCTGTAAATAAAAAGGGTCGTATCAAATAAAGTTTTAATTTATTATCATTATTTAGTATATATATACTTCTACTATTTTGGAAAGGAATAAACGGGTCGGATAATATTTTCCGACCGTTGTTCGCACCACCTCCACCACCTCAGTCATCTGCCGGAGGCCGAATGATGAATCGTTTTCGTACTTAGTGATTTCAGGCCGAAAAGTGCGTCAATTGGCCAACCGGTGCACTCGCAGTGGCGTATTATGCAGGGTTTCGGTGCTGACGTGGCATGATGAAGAGGATATTAATTGGCGCGTTTTGGTGAAGAAAAGTCGCGGAAAGTCGCGAATTAAGGCACGGTTATTAGGATAGGAAAAGATCAAGAAAATATCTTTTGGTGGTTAAGGAAAGATCTTGTTTCCTTATCCACCCAAATCTTTTCCTTATCCTAATTTAACCTACCTTGGAGAGGAAGAAAATGAGGAGTATATTAAGAGATGTTGAGGGACGAAAATGGGAGGCCATAGACACAGGAGACAACCATTCGAACACGTCCCAACATCCCGAGCTCACATTCCGGCCGTTGCTCCCTTTCGATCCCAACCGCCGACCGCCGCCGCACCATCGCGCCGCCGAACTGCCCATGCCGAAGACCATTTTCGAACCATCTTCGTAACCTTTCGGACCCATTTACTGCAAAGCAAAGCTTAGAAGAAAAACAAAGCGTTTAAAATTTCCATCTTTCATGTTCTTAAAACTCCGTAGCTTAAATTCTAGTTTTATTTCGTTTTGCATTTAATCATTTTTTTCTAGGAACTTAGTAATTTCAAATTCGAACCTCTTTGTTATTTCAATTCAAGATTTTAGTTAAATTTCGTAAGTTATTATTTTCTGCTAGTTCGAACCTTAATTAGTTTAAATTTCGTGCATGCTAAATTTAGGGTTATTCGTGTTCATGTTTCTGTTCTGCAAACTGTCCCAGTTGTCCAGTCGAAGCATCAGCATGAGTAGCTAAACTTTTTAGGGTCCGGCAGAACGTGAATGCACACGTGAACAGTACATGAGGCTTAGGTGCTCATAATTAATCAAAAGGGTTTCGGGATAATTCTGAATTAATTAATCTGGCTAGTAATTTAGGCTTGATCACCCTAGGTTGCGCAGTCTGTAGCTAACTTAGTACTTCCATTGTTTCTCGTGGAACAAGGCTAGGTGAGTAGCGAAATTATTCGTAAGAGTAATTGGATTAAACCGATAGGAGACTATGAGATGCCCAACATACGAGTAGGCTCCTATACTAGGTTCCCTTAGTTCGATAAAGCTGTCTAGCTATTAAATCTATTGATTGCCCAACAACGTAGGTTGTAGCCAGGTTAGAGAAGTAGCCGTTTCTATGCCCAACATGGCGGTTACCGAATAAGTAAGTGGGAGTGAGGATCACGCAGTTTAAGTTACGGTGGTCTATAACTAGTAGATTCTTGAGATTAATTCATATTTAGTGCCGAGGATTGGAATAAACGAGTGCATGAATATTCTCACTGGACACTCGCTTTCAGTTGCCTAGTTAATACAGTTTAAATTCCGTTTTCTGTTTTTATTCTTACTTTTAATTTTACAAGTTCTTAGTTTATAATAAAACCCAAAACTCGCGTGGTTGCTAACCAAAACCCCAGATAAGTAGAAAAAATAAAGTGTCTAGTCGTCCGTTCCCTTTGTTCGATACCTGTGAACTATACTGAAGTAATTCTCTGATTTTTGCAGGATTATTTGGTGCAATACAACGATCACCAAATTGGCGCCGTTGCCGGGGAACGGTGTTAACTAATTTCTTTGATTTTTCTACTAATCTTTCGTGCTTTTTAATGTTGCATGAGCAGGTCTTCCAAGCCTAATCTGATATTCGATCCTGAGATCGAGAAAGCAGCTAAAAGAAATAGGAAGGAGACAAAGCTGCAAAAGCAACAAATTCTGTCCAGGGCAGCAGACGTCTTAACTGCCCAACCAGGAGACAAAACATCCGCCGTTGATCCGATCAGCGACTCAGAACCAGAGACCGTTTTGTTCGACAAAACACTCCACAACACTCCAGTAACAAGCTCAGAATCAGAGGAGGAAGAGATGGAGGACGAAGTGCATGATCCACCACCCTTGAGGATGAATACCGGATCGCTTGACATGGGAGCGGACCTACCGGGACCAATCCAAATCACTACTACAGAACAAATAGATGTCAAGCTGAACATGGTCGCTGCCATGCCGAAGTTTTATGGAAGGACGAACGAGAATCCAAATTCCTTTTTGGCGTCGTTCAACCAAGTGTGTAATCTGCACCGCAGGGGCAACCTGGACGCTTTCAAGCTCAAGGCCTTTCCATTCACTCTTCAAGATGGAGCACAAGCGTGGTTCTCTAGTCTAAAGCCGAACACGATCACGACGTGGGCCCAGATGCGTACGGTCTTCCTAAAGAAGTATTTCCCGCAATCAAAGACAAATGCATTAAAGAAGCAGATTTCCGGGATTGCTCAAGAACTCGATGAGACCTTTGGCGCATAGTGGGAGAGATTTGGACGACTCGTCGATAGTTGTCCAAACCATGGCTACTCGGATGTGGAGCTTCTACAGATTTTTTATCAAGGAATGACAGACGAAGCCAAAGCCATGGTTGATATCGGTCTAAGGGGGAATTTCCATAAAAGCCTCTACGAAGATGCAAGGAATATAATCGAAGGACTTGCGGAATCCACCTCACAATACAAGGGGCCGAGACCAACAAGGAGAGCTGTAAATTGGTCTCATTCTGACTACTTGGATGAGATCGATAATAAAGTGGAGGTAAAATTCAGCCTATTACAAGACAAGCTCGACTTGCTACTCAAGCAGAACGCTCCCGCTTCAAGCCGATCAAATGCCGATCACGCATGCGGAGCGTGTGGAGAAAAAGGACATACCTCACTACAATGTCCAGGAGAAGAAGTAAACGCAGCTGGAAATTGGAGCAGACAACAAGGGGTTCATCCGAACCTTCGATGGAGGCAACCGGAGGAACAATTTCAACCAAGGAATCCGCCTCAACAACAATTTCAGCAGCAATATCAGCATCAACAAAATTTTCAGCAACCTTACCAGGCCCCTAATCAGAATGGCTACCAGTAGGCGTATAGGCCTCCACATCAAAGGCAGTTCCAGCAGCAGAGTGCTCCAGTTGCCCAACCGGAGCACCAGAATCCATTAGAAAAGCTTTTGGCCAAAATGGTTTCTTCGCAGAAGGATACTACTGCATTCCAACAACAAATGCAGCGGGAGATCAATCAGACAAAGAAGGATAAAAAAGCTACGATGGATCAGTTGGCCAAGCAAATGAGTAAGTTGAATTCTACTATGCAGGAGATAAAGAATTCTCAAGGACAGCTTCCAGCTCGACTACGGTAAAAATCCAAATGCCCATAACTCGCAGCCGATTACGCTGCGTGGAGGAAAAGAACTGCTTGGCCCAGTTGTGCAAGCGAGACACCCAGAAAAGCCGGCAGAAAAGAAGAAGGCCGCAGAACAGCCTGCACAACCCTACTGTTCAGAAGAGCCGCGTGCTGAAGATGCTAAACCAGAACGAGAAGAGGAAACTGTTCCAATTAGCCAATCGGAGTCTGAACCGATACTTCCTCCACCATTTCCGGAAGCTTTAGAAAGAAAGAGAACGCCGAACAAGGAAAGCATGGATTACATGAAGTTGTTTGAGAAATTGGAGATAAATATCCCTTTCCTTGAAGCCGTAAAGATTCCAAAGTTTGGAAAATTTGTGAAGGACTTCATAGTCGGAAAAGTTCCCAAGTCCGGGAAAGTCCTTGTTCGATCACACGGTGTCGGCGATTATACGTAAGATGCTTCTCGCCAAATGTGCCGACCCGGTATGTTCACACTTCCCCGTCGATGGGTGATGTCATGATTAAACAAGCCATGTGTGATCTAGGAGCATCTATAAATGTTATGCCCTTATCTGTATATAATCAATTGGTAGGAGCTGAATTAATACCCACTAAAGTGATTATCCAATTAGCGAGATAGGTCATGCATTGCTCCGATTGGTTTGCTTGAGAACATTTTAGTCGAATCAATAATTTTTTCTATCCGGCTGATTTTTATGTAATTGATACAAATGATAGACAAGTTGAGGGAGGCTGCAGGAGTATTATTAGGAAGACCATTTTTAAAGACAAGAAAAGCCATAATTAATGTGGATGAGGGTTCAATTAGTGTGGCATATCATAATGAAACTTATGTTCATAGGATAACTGAAGCACTAAAGAAACCCTACGATCATGAGAATGAGAATGCTTTTTCTACTGACTCCATTGATGCAATTGTCCAAGAATATCTTGAGACGTATGTGGTGCGAGGATAAGATGGAAGTTACCTTGACTCGAGGACCGACCGAGGCGGACGTCAAAGATATGAGAGATGAGGAGATCGAGAGAGCATCTTAGCTCCGTACGCAGCCCCCCAAAGCTCGAAATCGTGAACGTGTCTCGGTTGCCCAACCGAGACACCTCCGAGAAACCGTTGCCCTCTATCGTCAAAGCTCCGGGCCGGAACCAAACGACTCCCTACACATCTGAAGTATGCATATCTGGGAGAGAATGAGACGCTGCCCGTCATCATCAACAAGGAGCTTGATGACAATCAAGAGATGGCACTGCTTGAAGTTTTGAAGAAGCATAAGAAGGCTATAGGCTGGACTTTAGCCGACATTACAGGTATAAGTCCGGATGTATGTGAGCATTCTATTTTGATGGAGCCTCGATAACAAGCCTTTCCGCGACCAACAAAGGAAGCTCAATCCGAATATGCGGGAGGTCGTACTTAAGGAAGTTTTGAAGTCGTTGTCAATGGGTATTATTTACCCCATTTCGGATAGCAAATGGATGAGTCCCGTGCACGTCGTATCAAAGAAATCCGGATTTCAAGTGGTGGAGAACGAGAAGAATGAACTGGTTTCGATGCGTTTAGTGACGGGATGGCGCATGTGCATCGATTACCGGAAGCTGAATTCGGCCACACGCAAGGATCATTTCCCGCTTCCTTTCATCGATCAAATGCTAGAGAGACTTGCGGGGCAAGTCTATTTCAGTTTTCTAGACGGATATAGCGGTTATTTCCAAATCCATGTTCGAGATGAAGATCAAGACAAGACAACGTTCACATGTCCATATGGAACGTTCGCTTACCGCCGAATGCCGTTTGGATTGTGTAACGCGCCGGGCACCTTTCAGAGGTGCATGATGAGTATATTCTCGGACCTTATCGAGAATTGCATAGAAGTCTTCATGGACGACTTCACCGTCTACGGTGACTCTTACACTACGTGCTTGAAGAATCTAGACAAGGTCCTCGTCCGGTGCGTCGAAAAGAATTTGGTGTTGAATTATGAAAAATGCCATTTCATGGTGACCGAGGGAATTGTGCTCGGTCATATCGTTTCTAAAAGAGGGATTGAAGTCGACAAGGCCAAGGTTGAGTCCATAGCCAAATTACCGTACCCTACTACGACAAAAGAAGTCCGCGGTTTTCTAGGGCACGCCGGTTTCTATCGGCGTTTTATCAAGGATTTCACAAAGATAGCTCAACCATTGACAAGGCTACTGCAAAAAGAGATCGAATTTGATTTTGATGACAAGTGTAAGGAGGCCTTTGCCCTCCTAAAAGACAAACTTACAACAGCCTCGGTGATGGGCCGCCGGATTGGAATAAGCCCTTCGAAATAATGTGCGATGCCTCCGATTGGGCAATCGGAGCAGATCTTGGGACAATCCGGGAAGGAGAGCCATGTGATTTACTATGCATCAAAGACATTAAATCCGGCTCAATGTAACTATTCCACCACAGAAAGGAGCTGTTGGCAATTGTGTTTGTCTTTGATAAATTCCGTTCTTATTTACTCGGCTCGAAGATAATCGTCTATACCGATCACGCTGCCGTCAAACATCTCCTTGCAAAGAAGGAATCAAAGCCAAGGCTTATCCGATGGATTCTTTTGCTTCAAGAATTCGATTGGGAGGTGAAGGACAAGAAAGGAGCTGAAAATCATGTGGCGGATCACTTAAGCCGATTAAATCAAGAAGAAGATGGAGAGCCAATCAACGAGACCTTTCCAGAAGAACACTTATATACTGTTCCGGAGACTGTTTCTAGCCTTGCCCAGCTGCTTCCGGAACAATGTTTTGCTATGCAAATTCAGAGAGTGTCTCAGTTGGCCAACCAAGACACCATCGAGTTAGAACAGTTGCAGACGGTGGATAAGACTTCTAATTTACCTTGGTTTGCTAATATTGTGAATTATTTGACATCTAAGCAGCTTCCACCCGAGTTTACTCATGCTCAAAAAGCTAAGTTGAAAAGCGAGTGCAAGCAGTACTTTTGGGACTCGCCAATTCTTTGGAAAATGGGAGTCGATCAAGTGATTCGCAGATGCATACCCGAAGAAGAGCAAGAAGATGTCTTATTCCATTGCCACTCTTCTGCTTATGGTGGACATTTTGGTCCAAAAAGAACCGCACGGAAGGTGTTGGATGCGGGATTCTTTTGGCCACGCCTACACCTCGACGCTTATAAGTACTGTAAGTCTTGTACACGTTGTCAAATGACCGGAAATATATCCATGCGAGATGAAATGCCCCAAAAGCCCTTAAGATTTTGTGAAATTTTTGATGTATGGGGGATGGATTTCATGGGTCCGTTTCCACACTCATATGGGAACGTGTATATTTTACTTGCCGTCGATTATGTTTCAAAATGGGTCGAGGCGAAAGCCACCAAGACTAATGATTCTAAAGTGGTTGCAGGATTTCTCCGTACTAACATTTTTTGCAGATTTGGAGTGCCTAAAGCTATAATAAGCGACCAAGGCACACACTTTTGCAACCGCACCATAGAAGCATTAATGAAGAAGTATGGAGTAGCTCATCGAGTCTCTGCCGCTTACCATCCTCAATCGAATGGACAAGCTGAAGTGTCTAATCGAGAAATCAAGTCTATATTGGAGAAGACCATCAATCCATCAAAGAAGGATTGGAGTACGAGGCTGGAAGACGCCTTATGGGCTTATCGGACAGCTTATAAAACTCCTCTCGGAATGTCTCCATACAGATTGATTTTTGGTAAGCAATGTCATATGCCTGTGCAACTGGAGCACAAAGCTTGGTGGGCTGTTAAGAAAATCAACATGGACCCAACCGAATGTGCAAAGGAAAGAAAATATCAGCGCAAAGAGTTGGAAGAGATTCGGATGGAGTCCTATGACGCGGCAATGCGATACAAAGATCGTACTAAAGCATGGCATGATAAAGCTATTCGTTTGAAGAAATTTGAGCCAGGGCAACTTGTCTTACTGTATCAATCATGCCTACGGATCATGCCGGGAAAGCTTAGGTCCAGATGGATTGGTCCATTCCGAGTGCGCTCCGCTTGGCCAAGCGGAGCAATGGTCAAACAGAAACTGGACTCGGACGAAGCTTTTACTGTGAATGGCCATCGCCTTAAAATCTACCATGCAGCCGCAATGATGAAAGATGTGGACGAGCAGAGCTTGTCCATTCCCTCTTACGTTTGACTCTTTGAAGAGGAGGTCTAGCCGAAGACTCTAAAGAGAGGCGCTACCGGGAGGCAACCCGCGTTTTGTTTTTTTTTTTTTTTTTTTAATTTTTTCATGTTTTTATTTATTTTTGCCGATTGTATGCTTGATGTTTTTCTTCTTATTTTTCAGAATTTTGGTTAAGGATGAAAAGGTCTAAGTGTAAGGAGATAAAGTTTGAAGGACAAAATTGCAATTTTGGAGAGATGGAAGGACCCAATTGAAGTTTCCAAGATTCTACAAGGACTCAATTGCATGAAGGAGGTTTTATTGAGGCCAAATTCACTTAACAAAAGTTGATGGACTCAATTGAATGAAGATGGGGTCCCTTGTCTTAATTGTGCAAGTGGAGGGGTCAAAGTGAAAATATTAATCTACTATAAATACAACAACCCTACCCACTTGCCACTATTCCCACTTCTTCCCTCAATAACCGCCGCCCACTTCTCCCTCTCTCTATCGATTTTTCAAGTATTGCAACCTCCACCACCACAACCAACTCAACTGCTCAACCAAACCATCATGCCGCCGAAGAAACGATCAGGGCTCCGCGCCGCCGCTAACCGGGTTCAACGCCTACAAGAACGACCCGGAGATTCAAGCACCGCCCGCGCCGCCCGGAGGCCTCCGCTGCGGCCGCCGCTCGAGCTCAAGCTCTCGCCATTGTGCCATATGTTGAAGAAGAAGTTCCACCACCGCCGGAGTTTGATGTTCAAGCTCCGAAAGAAAATGTTCAAGTCCCATACTCCACCTTCTATACGGAGTCTTCTTCTCCTCCAAAACCGCCAAGGAGACGGTTACGAAGAAATAGGGGAGTGCGTGTCCAAGAACCGACTCAACTACCGAGAACGGTTGTTATCGACGATACTCCCGAACCTAGTCCGGAGGCGTCTCCCGAGAAGTCTCCCGAAAAGTCTCCCGAGCCTACACCGCAACCGTCTCCGCCTCGCCGCTCTCGTGCACATCGATCGTCCGCCCGACATCCTGGCGAAGCCTCATCCTCTCAACCGCCTCATTCGCCCCAAACAATGTACGAATGGTTGCCCTTTGTGGACCAAGCCCGAGTATGTGAGCCGGCCCCACAACCGCAATATTACGGAGGTGTAAATTGGAGGGAAAGTATATACGGGGAGTTGCCTAGCGAAGAGCAAGACTCGGATTACGTGTCCGACGAGTATGATGGACACTACGAAGGAGATTTCAACTTGAGTGGTCTCTCGTTAGCCGATTCTGACTCCACGTCCGCCCTTCCGCGAGAAAACCAATATGGTAACTGAACCATAATACACTTGGACACACCCGAAGCCGTCGCCGCCCTCTATCGCTTCGAGATAGAGTACTTGGACGACCGGAACATGGAACGCGAAGGAAAGGAGTATCGGAGTGGATGCCTCCTTGATCGAGATTTCCTTCGTCGTGCGGGTATTATAAATCCTTTCTTTCGATATTTTCAGCGTATTGGTTGGTCTTGGTTGTTGGAGTCTCATCATTATGATTGCTATAAGGAGTTAGCAAGAGAGTTTTTCAATACCTTCCACTTTGAGCATGATAAAGACTTATATGTGCCATGTATTGCCTTTCGTTTGTTTGGGAATAATTATCATCTTTCTTTGGCCGAGTGGAGTGCACGTCTAGGCATTACGAGTTTTGATCATTTTCTTGAGTTGAGGTATGAGATGGGTTCGCATTGTTTGCCGAATAAGGATCCTCGATACATAGGACCGATTAGTGCATGGAAGCTTCTAGCACCGAGCGATCCGGAGGATTTTCAATCCTCGGGTTCGTACGTGTGCTACATTGAGGATCCCGCGCTGCGCCTCTGTCATCAATACCTAGTCCACAACCTCACAGGTAAGAGTACAGCTTTCGATAAGGTAACGGCAAATGAGTTGTATTTTTTGTGGTGTATGCATGCCAACCGACCGGTCAACCTAAGCTTTTGGATAGCTAAAAACATGTTCGTCATAGCTAGTCACACCGCACGACACCTCACGTTGTGCCACTTACTTGCTACGTTCATTGAACGCAACTTTGTGATCTATGATGCTCAGTTTTTAAGCCCTGTGCCCCCTCCTACTTTGTTTGATATGTCGTTGTTGAGACATTCTCGCTTAGTGCACGAACTGCCTAACCGGGACATTCAGTTCTATCCACCGGGACCTCGTGTCTCGAGTGCATCTTCGAGTGTAGGTGGAGATTCTGTGGAGCTGCTGCGCACTGACCTAAATGCCTTGGGAAGCCGTGTTGACCGCTTGCGCCCGCATCGTGATGAGCCGACGCCTCGCTTGCCCAAGCGAGGCGCCAAGTAAACTTTTCTCCCCAATTTATGTGTTTGTTTTTGTTTTCTGTTTTGAGTCAGTTTATGTGAGTCTTTTGTGTCCTTACACTTGAAAGGGTTCAAGTGTCAGGAGGGGTAGTTTATTTTCTTTTGTCGTTTGTATGTTCTTACACTTCAAAGGGTAAGGATGGTGTTTTTGTTTTTATTTTGTCATGCCTTCTTTCTTTGTTTTGTCTTTTCTTCTTGCTCGAGGGCGAGCAAGTTTTAAGTGTAAGGAGGGGGGTTTATTTTGTGTCGAAGCATGCCAAAATTTTCGATTTTTGAAGCGCCGATTTCTATGTTCAAGCATGTCTTATTTGTGCTTTTGTGTTCAATATTCTTGCTTGTAGACTTTGTGAAAATTAGATCTAGGCATATATGTGTATGTAACTCGGGATGACGAAAAATAAACCTTGTGGGATCGAATTTTATTAAACCACTCACTTAAATTAGATTTGAGCCTAAAGTAGGACACTTCCTACTATTTCTTTTGAGAGTGTTTATTCGCAAAATTGCAATAAGTTTGAGTCATTTGTGATACATGATAGGAGGCACTAGGGATTTTTAGCCAAACGACCGCGACAAAATTTTCCGACCCTAAATTATCACCTAGTGAGCCAAGTTGAGCCTTGACCGATTCTTTGAAATGAGTTAGTAAAAATTTAGCCAAGGCCTTTTTAACTTTCTCTTGACCCATGTTATTGCATGTCTTATAAACCTTCTTGTGCATGATAGATGTTGTTTAGAGGAGTGTCACATATGTCCTCTACCTACCCAATTAAGAGGTGCTGCAAAAAAATCAGATTTGTCTAGGCCGAAACATGAATGTATAAGCTGCAAAAGAAAAAAAACAGAATGTAAGTGGCCTGATTGCCCAGTTGAGACGATGCACGTACCCGTAAAAGAAAAAAATATGCCATGAAAAAAAATATATATATGAAATATTCAGAAAAAAAAGAGAGATGTGGCAGAGAAAAAAAAAAAAAAATGGGTACATAAAAATAATTGTAGCATGTATTCGAAATTGCTAAGTGGTAGGAAGTTTTGAATTGTTACATTAATTGCACAACTAAGTGAGTTTGACTTGCATAACATTGAAAGATAATTTTGATGAAGCTTAGTACCCCTAGGACCCTTACCAACATCAATTTGTCTAAGTCCTAAGCCCCATTACAACCTAATGAGAAAGACCTCCTTGATATTGCTATTGTGACGAATTCTTATCGTGATTGCGTAGATTTATTTTCTTGAGTGGCTTGAACCGGACCTAGATTAGTTGAGTGATGAGCGAACCTTGAGGAGATCCACATTGTTTAGATTTTGACCAAGTTGATATATGTGTGCTTAGTTCGAAATTTGCATCGTCTACTTGCTTGATGAGATCATATTTGCATAATTTGATTTGCTTGGCTAGTTAATCGGTGTTGAGAATTTTGAAATGATTGGTGCTGCTTCTTGTCGTAGTTTTTCATGTTTTATTTGAGTCCGTATGTTTGTTCTTGTCTTTGTTTTGTTCGTGACTTTGTGTCCTTGTTTGTCGTGTCTTTATTTTCCTTGAGTCTTTTATTTTTGTTTTGAGTCTTGGGGATTGGCCGAAATAACTAAGTACTTATCATTTTCTCTCCTTATACTCGAGGGCGAGCATAAATCAAGTGTAAGGATATTTGATGAATCGTTTTCGTACTTAGTGATTTCAGGCCGAAAAGTGCGTCAATTGGCCAACCGGTGCACTCGCAGTGGCGTATTATGCAGGGTTTTGGTGCTGACGTGGCATGATGAAGAGGATATTAATTGGCGCGTTTTGGTGAAGAAAAGTCGCGGAAAGTCGCGAATTAAGGCACGGTTATTAGGATTGGAAAAGATCAAGAAAATATCTTTTGGGGGTTAAGGAAAGATCTTGTTTCCTTATCCACCCAAATCTTTTCCTTATCCTAATTTAACCTACCTTGGAGAGGAAGAAAAGGAGGAGTATATTAAGAGATGTTGAGGGACGAAAATGGGAGGCCATAGACACAGGAGACAGCCATTCGAACACGTCCCAACATCCCGAGCTCACATTCCGGCCATTGCTCCCTTCAGATCCCAACCGCCGACCGCCGCCGCACCATCGCGCCGCCGAACTGCCCATGCCGAAGACCATTTCCGAACCATCTTCAGAACCTTTCCGACCAGATTTCCGCAGCAAAGCTTAGAAGAAAAACAACGTTTAAAATTTCCATCTTTCATGTTCTTAAAACTCCGTAGCTTAAATTCTAGTTTTATTTCGTTTTGCATTTAATCGTTTTTTCTAAGAACTTAGTAATTTCAAATTCGAACCTCTTTGTTATTTCAATTCAAGATTTTAGTTAAATTTCGTAAGTTATTATTTTCTGCTAGTTCGAACCTTAATTAGTTTAAATTTCGTGCATGCTAAATTTAGGGTTATTCGTGTTCATGTTTCTGTTCTGCAAACTGTCCCAGTTGTCCAGTCGAAGCATCAGCATGAGTAGCTAAACTTTTTAGGGTCCGGCAGAACGTGAATGCACACGTGAACAGTACATGAGGCTTAGGTGCTCATAATTAATCAAAAGGGTTTCGGGATAATTCTGAATTAATTAATCTGGCTAGTAATTTAGGCTTGATCACCCTAGGTTGCGCGATCCGTAGCTAACTTAGTACTTCCATTGTTTCTCGTGGAACAAGGCTAGGTGAGTAGCGAAATTATTCGTAAGAGTAATTGGATTAAACCGATAGGAGACTATGAGATGCCCAACATACGAGTAGGCTCCTATACTAGGTTCCCTTAGTTCGATAAAGTCGTCTAGCTATTAAATCTATTGATTGCCCAACAACGTAGGTTGTAGCCAGAGTTAGAGAAGTAGCCGTTTCTATGCCCAACATGGCGGTTACCGAATAAGTAAGTGGGAGTGAGGATCACGCAGTTTAAGTTACGGTGGTCTATAACTAGTAGATTCTTGAGATTAATTCATATTTAGTGCCGAGGATTGGAATAAACGAGTGCATGAATATTCTATTTGGACCCGCCTTTCGGTTGCCTAGTTAATACAGTTTAAATTCCGTTTTCTGTTTTTATTCTTACTTTTAATTTTACAAGTTCTTAGTTTATAATAAAACCCAAAACTCGTGTGGTTGCTAACCAAAACCCCAGATAAGTAGAAAAAATAAAGTGTCTAGTCGTCCGTTCCCTGTGTTCGATACCTGTGAACTATACTGAAGTAATTCTCTGATTTTTGCAGGATTATTTGGTGCAATACAACGATCACCACCGGCCGGCTATGGTATTAATATAGTTAGTGCTACTACTCTAATAAAATAATTATGATTAATTCAAATTATATATATCATGTAACTCAAAGCTATCTCTATGCTTGTAAGTTGTAACGTCAAATCCGTTTGAATATATATGATGTTGTAAAATAAAAAGAGATGCATCTAATTAAACTTTCATTTATTATTATTGGAAATTAAATTACAGCAACATATAATTTTCATGGGCTTCTAGGAGGACGGGTCGGACGTCTCTTCGGAGGCTTGGGCCTTGGGGGCCCACGGGGAGAGCGTGGGCCCTTACTCCCCCAAAGCTCCTTAGTTGCTTCTTCTTCCTCACCGGATGCTCGCATCCGGGCCGGGCGCCGGAGATATTGGCCGCCGCCGGTGCCATCGCCGCCGCCACCAAAACCAACACTAGGAGAAAGAATGAAATAGCCTTCATAGTTGTTTGATGAGAAAAATGGTCCAAACGAATATGAAATATATAGGCCTTATGTTGATCTCGAATTAAGTGCTTCTCATACTTTCTAATTTATGTCTCATTTCTCAACAATGCATAGATAATAAGTTTTATTTGCAGCTTATTAGAGTTAGGGCGGCATAATTAATGAAATGCTACAAAAAGTTTCCCATAAAGAGAACTATTTCATTTGTACGATTTGTCCATAAATTATGAATATGCAAACTACCCTATACTATCTAATTTGCAAGGAGTAAAACTACTCCAGAAAAAATATACTATAATCTACTTTCTCTTTTGAATTCAATTTCTGACAAGAAAATCTTTATCTTTTCTTTATACAAATATACAATATTCATCAATTCTCAAGTCTTTTCTTCTCGTCAAATATAAACCTCCAAGCCAAATACCAAATTCTCTCGACAAATAAACTAGTACTAATATTGAAGTAAAGGAGATACACAACTAGCTAGAAGTTTTCCTACTAGATCTCCAGTAACTGCTGGACTTTCGGAATTATGAACTTTTGATTAGTATTACACCTATGCAAGATATAATTCCAAATATAATATTTCATCCATTCTATTATTCAATCTTGTTTTTCTAATGGGTTCGTTACTTTTGTCTTGATTTTAAGAATAGAAAAAAAATTATTTTTTAATCCTAAAATAAAGTGGGTTCCTCTTACTCACTAACCATCCCACATTTTTAAACTATCTCTTCAAAAGTATCTCTATCACACAATTCAGTTTCGCTCCGAACTCAAAAAACTATAACTTGTAGTTTTTTGGAATTTTAGATTATTTCTTCAATTACAACATTAGAAAAAAATAAAAAATAAATAAATCTATTACCTCAACTATGCCTTAATTAGTAGAATTTGCATAAATTTCATTTCTTTTCATTAATCCTCGTCGAAAACTCTACTCATTTCTCAATAAAATTAAGATTTCTAAAATAAACACCTAAATAAATTTCTTACGCTCTGTGGCGAAAAAAAGGAACAAAAATAATAAGATGGGGGAGTATATTTTTTGGAATGTGTTTATGGAGCTTCTAATATAAATTTTTTTATAATATCAAAGCACAATTTCTACTATTCATGCGAGTACTTTAGTATATATATACTTCTGTAAATAAAAAGGGTCGCATCAAATAAAGTTTTAATTTATTATCATTATTAAGAAATTATTTAGTAGCAACATATATACATATTTCATGGGCTTATTGGAGCCTTGGGAGGACGTCCCGGCCGAGACTTGGGCGGAGGTTTCGACTTCCGCGGCGAACGAGGAGCGCGTGGAGGCCTATTCCTCCACCGCCACCGGTTAGGATGTGCCGTTGCTTCTTCTTCCTCATGCGATGCCCCCATCAAGCTCTCTCCGGAGCTATCCGCCGCCGCGGCCGCTACCAGAACCAGCACTAGGAGAAAGAGTGAAATAGCCTTCATGGTTGTTGCATGGAGAAATTCGAACCAAGCAAATGTGAAATATATAGAGCTTATGTTTGATATGGAATTAACGCATACATATCCTTCTCTTGCCTTTTAATTTATTTCTCATTTATCTCTCAACTCTCAACAATATGTAGATAAAAGAAATACGTAAGAAACTAAAGTCTATAATGCATGAACAACCAAAATAACGAATAATGCGTAAAGTTTGCAACAAATGAAGAGAATTAAGTCTATCAAGATGTATGAAAAGTCAACATGACAATACTCTTTTCATATTCATTCAGAGGCAAACAAGCAGAAGAATTACTCAGAAGCTCGAGGTCTTTATGTGCATGAATTAACACTATTTAATTCCATTTATGCACCGTGATATTTATTATTGTAATTGTTTAGGATGACCAAATCGACATTGGGGGATTCAGAATTATGAGTTGAGAATTTGAAATTTCAGGTAAAAGATAAAATGTAGAATTTTAGAAAAGTGCGAAATATTTTCTTTTAAAAATTTAGCATGTTACCCCTGTATCCGCCCCTATTAGTTGGAATATCTAACTTCAGATTCCATTATCAATAATCTTTATGCTTTTAGTTATAGAAGCAAATGAACCTTTCAATAACTAATTAATTTCTATTTTTAGTCAAACAATTGTTTAAGTAGCAGAAAACAGTTTTTAACAATGTATTTAATTTCTTAATATTATTAATCGAAAGGTTACTGTTTTTTGATTTCTGATTATTAATTTGGAACCCATGATTAAAGAACTTCTTGCTTGCTGCATGCATGAAGATTATTTGTGAATATATCTATATAATTTTAATCATGTTTCTTGGAAGTATGCTGATGATGGAAATATTGTCGAGAACATGAAATTTTTGTCTAATGCACGAGAAAAAAATTCGATCAGTATAAAATATATTTCCGTTTTACGAAGATGTTTTACTGAAGGGCTAGACGGCTATGACTTCATACGATTGGGTAATCTTGTCCGTTCACCGACTATATCGGATAATGTTTTCCGACCACCACTGTCGTCGCCTCCATCACCTAAGCCACCGTCGGGGCCCATTCCTATTTCGCTAATGCTTGTCAATGTATAAATGAAGCGCTGCACATCCACTGTCCCATTTTTGGGCGGACCACTCAGTGGCCCACCAATCACGCGGTGCCACGCGTGTATTGGTGGCCCATGTTTTTATCGGTAAAGTGTTTGTTTACTGGTAGAAATACACGTGGCATCGTGTAATTGGTGGGCGACTGAGTGGTTCTCACAAAATGGGCCAGAAGATCCGGATTGTAAATGAAGTAACAAATGGATTAAGTATGCATTGCCATCTCGTGAAAATAAACTGTTGGAGTAGCTCAAATGTGTTGGATTGGACGTGTTTATATACTCCCTCCATCCTATCAATCTTGTAACATTAGGGTGTCGGCACGAATTTTAAGATAGTAGGTATAAAGGTATAAAGTAGTTGTGTAAAAAATAACTGAATCCACTTGGTTAAGTAATTGTGTTCTACTCATTTTCTTTCTATTTTAGATAATGTTGAGGATTGGTGGGACAACCCAAAAGACAAATGTAGTAAGATTGTGTTCTACTCATTTTCTTTCTTTAATCATAATTTATATAATTGTTTATTCATAAAAATTTGTAACACACCCTAACCTTAAATCTTTTTATTTTTCTTCCTAATCCTAATCTATTACTCCCTCATTTACTTACACACTTCTCGAACATTCATCCTTGTTAAACCAACAACAAATTGATTACCCTCCCAAACCCTAGATCGACGCCTCCATCTTCAAGAAATCTCTATCTCCTCTGCCTCCTTCACCCGCTAGATCTAGACATATTATCTCCCGAAAAACTCTCTACATCCCCTCTCGCCTTCTTCGTCTTCTTCGCAAGGATGAAGTCTCGACTCCTTCACCGCTAGATCTAGAACAGATCTTCTGCCGGTATGATAGGAGAAATGGCCGAAACCGGCGATGAACTGAACGGAGCGGGGGGGAAGGCGGCGGAGACACTGAGAAAAGCTCTGGGTCGAGCGAAGTATCGGAGATCGAGAGCGATGGAGCAAGATTTGAGGGGGAGAGTTCTTATTAGTCGTTCTTTGCCACCGGATATGGGCAAGAAACGGCCGAAGAGGAGAGCAAAGAAGGTCCTTTCTTTGCCACCGGATTTGACGACATCTGGCAAGAAAGTGATGAGGATTTAGAACGCCAAGTTCCTATTTCTCTAGATTCTAGCGAAGAGTGGCCGTTCTTTGCCAACGGCTTTGATGACAGTCGGCAAGAAAGTGAGGAGGAGATAGAAAGCCAATTTTCGGCTCTGCCTTCTGAAGAGGAGAAGGAATTTGGGTAAAAAATATTCTTTGTTTTGGTTTTAGTATTCTTTTAATTTATTTCGTTTCTAGGGTTTTGGAGGGCTTTGTAATGACAATTGCTACTCTTGTTTATGCAGGGAACAAAAGACTACATGAATGCAGTTGGAGAAGGACGTGGTATTGGGTGAGATCTATCCCTGTTTGTCTTGTCTATAGTTAATTTGATACTCTAGGTTGGAGTATGTGTTTAAAGCAATATGGTCTAAAATGATATGAAAATGCTCACTCTAGGTTAGATAGAACATTTCAATGAATTTCTTGCAAATAGAATGAGATATGTTCTTTAGGTGTGGGGATTCGTTGTTTAAATCTTGCCTTGTTCATTTATTGCTTCTGGAATCTTGGATGCTCTTGTGTATGCATATTTCGGTTTGCATGCATCTTTGGTTATGTTGCATGCTTGTTATGCTTCTTTTGTATGCTTGTTCTGTTGCATGCTTGTTATGCTTCTGCTGTTGTATTATAGTGCTTCTGTCTTACAGTGCTTGGTTCATGTTACATGCTTCTGTCTTAGAGTGCTTCTGTCTCAGACTGCTTGTTTCATGATTCTTGCATCTGTCTTAAAAAGCTTCTGTCTTATAAACAGATAAACTATAAACAGATAACAAAAACAGATAACAAAACTAGCCTTATTTCTTATAGTACTACAAAACTAACTTTATTTCTTATACTTGGGCTTTGTTGACCAGAAATTGCAGCTTGGGCTTTGTTGACCAGAAATTGCATAAGTCTCTGATTCATTATAGAATGAGATGTCATGCCTTCTCTGGAAATTGAAATTTTTATTTTCAATTTCAAAGAAAGATTCTATTGCTGTTTCTGGTACAATCTGTGCTTTATCGAATCGAATTTGCATTCGATTCGATAATTTACAATAATACGGGAATAAACCTCAGTACAAATAATGTCTTACAGAATATGACATAACTTTTGAATCAAACAATCCTTGATCACCTGTTTTGTTATGGATTGAATTGCTTTTGTCTCTAGTGTCCCCTTTGGTCTATTCTTGCTTGCTCTAATTGCTGGAACCTTTTCTGTGAATGGAAAATGCCAAACAAAACTATCCCATCTTCAGCAAATATAGGTCTTTCCACTGCACACATGAACATTACTTTGTTTATGAACTTCTTGCTTTGGCAAGACCTATGTGGCTCTACCTCATTAGGTGTGAGGTAAAATCTGTTTGCAGTCTTAGTTAGATAGAACCACTTCTCATCAATGTGCAATGTGTTCTGCATATTCTTGAAGTTTATTTTTTGTGTGATTCTATCAAACTGTACTGCATTCATCGAAAACTGTAACCTTGCAAACTTATGTTGGGCTGTAAGGGAGGGCTTTATTGCACTAGAGTGAGCTTTGATTAGACCACCTTTATACCATCTCCACACCGTTGTCGGACTGCAAGATATGCCCTTAGCTAGCTTCCTTATAGTGCCTCTTTTTTGCACACCCAAACTCTCGATTAGAGGTAGGTTGATATGAACTTGTTTTCGATGTACAACTCCTTTCTTTTTTGACTGCAAATGCATGACTTGGCCTTCATTTTGCTGTTTTTTAGCTGCAGTCCATATCCGCTGGATAGTATGCCGACCATATTCGTACTTAGCTGCAGCTTCTTTCACTTTTCCTCTTCCAGGCTTGTCATTTTTCAGATTTTGTAGGAGAAATTGAAGAACTTGATTCCTCTCTTGCGTGGAGAGATCTTTCCTCCTCACCATTTCTTTTTGTTGTGCTTTTTCTAATTTGAATATTTGAATTGGGCCGGTTGATGAATTGATTGTACTTATAAGTGCCGATGTGGAGGGAAATTGAAATCTCATTTCGGTGGATTTAGCTCCAACTTAATTTTGATTAAGGGCGTGTACAACAGTACTGTAATTTGGGTACTGTATTTTGATTAGTGTCCGACTACATTTGTAACCATTTTTCAATATTTATCGAATACTTATCCTGTTGAATTATACTCCTCTCAATTTCTTTTATTTGTCCATTTAACAATTTTTTGGAGTAGCAATATGATTCAATTACTTTGTAAACAACCGTATTAAATATCGAGGCCACACAACTAATACAAACAACACATTGCACACATGTACAAAAAGTAGAGACAAAAATTCAGAGGAGAGAGAAATAAATTAGTCATACTTAATTGAAAAGGGACCCACACAACACAATTAACAACTCCTAAAATACTGCACCGAAAAGTTTTTGTTGGTCCCGAGAGCTCGTTCAGGTGTAGAGGGGGGGGAGGGGGTGAATACACCTGAAAACCGATTTCTCAACTTAAACACAAACAGTCCTTTTCGGGATAGTGTCTTGTTGAACAGGTTCGAGCGGACCCGATAAGCCGTTACGAATCGTGTTGGCGAGTGACCGACTCTACCGAGATCTCGCTAGGCGACCGAGAGTCGAGTCCGTACCTTGTAGATAGAGTTCGGTGGTGCGAGAATAGTGTAGGCCCAATTCGGTTGAGTTGGAAAACGTTTTTAATAAAACAGTTTCGAGAGATTAGTGCACCGTTAAGTTCGCTGAAACTCGGTTGAATAATTTAAGAAGCCTTTTCGGTATGAACGGCTTAAATCGATGCAACAAGTGAAAAAGAATACGAGACACAGAGATTTTTAAAGTGGTTCGGACACAAAAATCCTACGTCCACTGTCCCGAATGATCGGGAAGCTATTTATTATACCGAGGTAGTCTCGGTTGGTTTGTCTGTGGAAAAACTACGGTCTTGAGATTTATACTGAGCAAGTCTCGGTTACAAGGTTATCAAACCGAGTGTTTGAAAAACTCTCCAACTATGAAGGAGTTCTTTACAATAAAGAACAGTTCAAAGATGAACTCCTTCGTCTAAGCTATGGATATATTCTATTGAGCTTAGGTTAGAGGGATAGGGAACAATGAAGTGGCTTCTAGAATGACGAACAGCTGAGTATGACTTTGGGTTCGTGTATCGTCGTTTGGATACTAGAAGCTGTATTTAACAGTTAAGCTTGGTTCCCTAAGAGCTAGAATATAGTTCTTCACCGGAGATGGATTCTTCGAACTTCTTGCGGAGAACTTAGGCTTTTCGAGTTTGCTCCTTTGAATGCTCTGTGTATGCGGTTTTTCTTTTTCTTTCGTTTCTCGTATGTTTGCACTCATTTTTTTTCATTTCTCTCGTGAGCTTCAAATTTGATTTATCCCTCTATTTATAGAGAAGAGACTAGGAAAGATCCGTTGGAGACGATGATCCTTTGTCTCTCTCTTTTTGGGTAGCGAACGGCTCTTTTGTAGCATTTGCAGAGTCTTTTCCCTCTTTTCGGGAAAGTTTTTGACTTGCAGCTTTAGTAGGTGTAGGACAGGTGTCTGCTTGTCATTGGTCGAGGTTCAGAAAGTGGTTGAGACAGAACAGACTTCAAGGAGATTTGAAGCTGACTTCTCTCTTCCTCGTACTTGACTATGCTGATTGTCTTTGAAAGATCTGACAGTTCAGACGACTGTCTGACCGTTGCTGAGTCTGATCTTTAATTCAGTAGTGAACTCCTGCTGAGTCTGCTTTACTGAAGATCAACTCTGAGTACAGTGAACTACTTGTGCTGAGTTCAGTTCCACTGACTCCTTTCAGTATACTACTCCTGCTGAGTCCAGTATTTACTGAGTCTTCTACTTCTGGTGCTGAGGCGGATAAGCAACTGAATGCCTGTACCAGAGCAGAGGGTCTACTGAGTCTGAAACCTCAGAGACAAAAACAGGTTTACAACTTAAAGGTTCACCGATCAAGATAGGGTTTTGGGATCTTCAAATCTTCAGACTAATTCAGAGCACAAGGCTACTGAGTATCGGTCAGTACAGAAGATAGAATAATTTCCCACTACATCTAATACTGCTGAGGATAGAATCATCACCCAACAGTTTTGGAGCTTTATTTGTGGAACGGAGGGAGTATTTAATTATTTCTCAGTAGTAGATTTAGAAAATAATAGATACTTGTATTCAAACATGAGTAAAGATATGTATTCAAAAGAAACTATTCTTGCTTTTTAAATGAAAAAGTATTGTTGTCTTATCTTCAATTGATTGAAATAATTGAAGTCTATCCATTATATATGTTGCACATTGACTTGTCATTTGATTAGGTTAGATGAATATTGTTGGGTGATGATTCAATCCTCAGCATGATCATACTTGTGGGAAATGACTCTATCTTCTATACTGGATCACACTCAGTAGCCTCGTGCTCTGAACTGTTGAGAAGATTTGAAGATCCCAAAACCCTATCTGATTGGTGAACCATTCCTTTGTATTCGTATTTGTCTCTGACCTAGTCAGTTAGCAGATCTCAGCTGAGTCAGTACTCTTTTAGCCTTTAACTCGATTCGAACGCTGTTATGCGGTGCCGAATCAAGCTGTTTGGGCCGACACCATCCTGAATAGGACTGTTCGAGTTCGAAGTTGAGAAATCGAATCAGGTGTATTCACCCCCCCCTCTACACCTGACCGTAAACTCGGGACCAACAAATATATTACTTGGATAATCACAATTGATTGAAATAATTGAAGTCCCTTTATGAGGCCTATTGAGAGGATTAATGTTCCATTACTAATAAAAATAAACACTAAACAATATTGATAATGATAATTTGTATTAACAATACTAACTAGTAATTCTAAAATAAATAAAGCACGTCCTTATTGAATAACATAGCGGTAAAAGTGGTTAACATGTAACCAAAATTTATGGGTGCAAATCCTACTAGCCATTATGTATACTTTACCTTGTGTGCATCGAAAATAGCAATTACTGATTATTCATTATTAAAATAAAAAAAAATACCTAACTAAAAAAACACTATAAAGCACGGATGCTGGGAGTCACAAAGGTTTAAGTGGATGGGAGTTGAACAAAATAATGAAGGAAAAACAAATAAATACATAGCGTGTCATTGTATAAATAAAATAAAAGAATTGATGAAAGAATAAATCCATGTCCTATTGTAGAGTCTCGTCTACAATCTCTTTGAACTGATTTTCAGCTTTGGATTCTGATAAGTTTAGAAGGAAGTAACAAATCCCAGGCAACTTTGGATTGAAGTTTGCATATTTCTTTTTAAAATTGCTAGAATCCAAAGTTGGAAAGAAGAAAATTGTAAGTATGGAAGATTTTAATCTTTTGATTGTATAAAATAATGTTTTTTCTCTTTTCTTACCATACCAGCTCATAATCATATGAGAGAAGTAGGGAAAAAGAATCTAGCACTATAAAACTAGAAGATATTAAAGCAAGATACAACCCACCTATATCTCGAACCTCGAAGAACATAACACCTTCCTCAATCGCTATGTTAACTCGCTCTCCTCTTCCACCGTGAGAAGCAAAATTATTAGTTAATCTAGATTTAGTTAATTTTTTATTTAAATTATTTTTTTAGTATAAAAAAATTAATTAGTAATATCATTTGAATTTTTTTTACTAAAAAAATAGTTAAAAATTAATTTAAAAATTAGATGATTTTGTCCCTAAAATTATTATAATTAATCTAGATTTAATTAATTTTTTATTTGTGTTTTTTAATTAGTTTTTTTTCGTTACCAAAAGTCTTATTTGAAAAAAAACGTCATTTTAATTTTTTTTGAAAAACATTATAATTTAAAGAAATTAAAAATTTAATTTAAAAATATGATGAATTGGTCCCTGAAATTTTTCGTAAATATCACTATGACTAATAGTTAACTAACTTAAATTTAACAGAGAATAATTTATTCAAACCAGTAAATATTGGAGACCAATAAACATAAAAAAAATTACGAACTAATTCATTCAAACTAGCAAACATTGGGGATTATTTGTGTCAATTTGTCATATTATAATGCATATAAAAACGTTATCCACGTGAAAAATCTTATTTAATTTGTTCGTATCATGAGCCACTATTGTTGTTAGTGCGAAGCTCTTTTTCTTATTCATTGCTTTATATTATTTCAATTAATTTTGATTTTATAATAATGTGTCGTTTTTTTTTCTAAATTCAAAAGATGCCCGCTGCTTGTATATTTATTTGAATGTTGTGGAATTAAAGTAGTGTGATATTCAGTACAATTACATTATTATATCCCTACTCTAAAATTGCTAGATTTTGTCTCATTATATTCTTAAGTTAAAAACTTTTGTCATTCCAATTAAAAATTCTAGATCAGCCTGATAAAGCTTAGAATATAGTGTTTATTTTTGAAATTTTTTAATCAAAATGAAGTCCATCATCATGCAAATATATAAAACAAAGAATAAAATTTTGATTTAACTAATTATCATCTTTATTTTTGTTCGGAGATAGAAGAGCGTGGTATTGTTTTTTGAGTTATTCTCCTCTAAATACACCTATTTTTTTTATTAATTTTCTTCAGATTTCCGTTTTGCATACGAACTTTCAATTTAGCCCGTAAATACACCAACCCTTGATTAGTTTCAAATTGCACACATGTCAAAAATTCGGCGAATCAAAGCTGACATGACATATTTCGGCGTGACGTGACTGCTGACATTCCGGGTGAGTCATAATCAATCTTATTTGATTTTTCAATAAATACACAAACTCTTTACAGTTTCCCTTTTTGCACATGAACATTAAATTTGATTTATTTTTGCACACAATTGAAATTTAGAATTTTTTAATTACTCCCTCCATCCGGCTTGACTTGTCTTGTTTTCCTTTTTGGGTTGTCCCGCTTGACTGGTCTTGTTTCTTAAATTAGAAAATAATTACCACAAAAACTCCCACTTTTGGGCCCTACCTATTTACACACAATCACTCACTCATCTACACACAACCATCAACTCATCTTAATTTCCGTACCGAAAAGAAACAAGACAAGTCGGGCGGGACGGAGAGAGTATTATTTATTTGTAATAAGATTTTTATAATGAATTACCGAATTAAGTTGAACAAACCAATTAAAATAGGTTTTTAATGATGATCATGACAAGATCATTGAATCAAATGTGTCGATTTGATGAAATGAAATGGAACAAATTGAGAAATTGTAGTGATTCAAGAAATGGAACAAATTATAGGTCTCGTGTTTTCTTGTTCATTCTATTTCATTAAAAACGTATTATTGTATAAAAGATAAAGACTCTGTAGATAAAAATTAATTAGCCAAATATTAAATTATGTATACCTTAAGATATTACTCCTTCCGTCCCGCCCGACTTGGCTTCTATCCCTTTTTGGATTGTCCCACTCGACTTGGCTTCTTTTCAAAAACGGCAAATAATTATTCTAATTAATCAACTACTTTAATTAATCAACTTTACTAAATAACCCACCTAATCCTAAATCTACCATCTCATCTGCCATTTCTCTCTCTTCGCCTCCCTTCTTCAAGATTGCAAACTCCTCCGGTGAATATTCTAGATCCGCCGTCCTTCCACCGAAATGATAATCGGAGCGAGCTCTGGTTCTCCAGCTTCCCGTCCCTCTCTTTTTCTACATCCTCTCGTAGCAGCAACATATACTACATTGGGTCTTTTCGATATGTAAGAAACTCAGATCTGACTGGTGGGTGAGTCATCGGCGCCGATTTCGGCCAAATCTCTTCGACGTTCATCAGCAAATATGTTGGGTGGGCCGATTTCTATCCTATCTCAACGCGATTTTTGTTCTCTTTCTTTGAAGGCCGATGACCATTTGCCTCAAGATTTTGAAGCATGTTCCAATTTCTAGAATTGTAGCTATTGTTTGATTTCCACTTCGATTGCCATTAATTTATTTTCTTTATTAATTAATTCTCTCTCTTTAATTTCATTCAACTGAAAGATAAACATTTGGAGAATTATAGATTCACTTTTCCTATTGTTTCCAAAGTCTCATTTGCAAAGATTCACCTTTTCTGTTGTTTTCAAGGTCCCATTTGTAAAGATTTGATCTTGTGAAGTACTTACATATTTGGATTGTATGGTTCGTTGCTGTTGTTTGAACCTTTAATCTATATAATTTAGGAAGTTTTCGATGTGAATTAATTCTCTGTTTGGGTAAAGATCTTTTAAACTTGCCCTTTCATGTTTGTGAAGTCATCTTGCGAAGTAAACCGGTCGAACCGGTGGGTCAACCCGGTGTCATATAATAAATATTAAATATCTTTTAATAATACAAATAAATAAAATAAATAACTTAAAAATATAAAAAACTAATATTAATATAATTTGAAGTCAAAAATTAACCTAGTATTTTCCATGTCCAAACTTCATAAATAGAATTAGTACATTAGAGATTTAAAATTTAAATTTAATTTTTTAAATTAATATTACCGGGTCAACCGGTTATCGGTTACCGAGTCAACCGGCCGGTTCTGTCGGGTCGTACCGGGTCAAAGGCCAAAACCGGTTTTTTATTGGCCCGGCCCGGATTTTTCACCGGGTCACGGTTGAACCGGGTCAACTGGCCGGGCCGGGCCGGTTTTAATAACATAGGTTCTCAGTTGTTAACTGAGTATGCTGAAACCAGCCTCGATCTACAAGTCTTGGTTCTATGAGTTTTGACGGAGGAATCATCACGGCATAGAGAATGGAGGAGAAGAGGACTTTGATTGCCGACGGGGTGTTCTTGAGGGAGAAAGGTAGAAGGAGGCGCACTGAATCTATTATTTAGATGTTGTGATTTTAATTTATTTGATGAATTATTAATAAATATTGGAAATAGATTAGTTGAAGTAATTATTAAAGTTAAAATGTTAAATATGTGGGTCATGCATTGTTTTACACAATTAATAAGTCATCTTAAACTCCGCGCCGAAAAGAAAGAAGCCATGTCGGCTGGGACGGAGGGAGTATTATTTAATAATCGTGATTAAAAGAAACAATACGTTATTATTGGAACCAAGGGACAATTACTATTTACAATAAAAAATTAAATAGCTAATGACAAGATTACCATTTGTAAGTGAATTCAAATTGTCGAGCACTAAACCTACAATTAAAGGAGTGGAGGTCTCAAGAAAAGTGTTTCAACACTAAAAGTAACTTACATTTCTCTTTTCGGGGTGGGGTTTGTTTTATTTCATTTTCATTTGTATCTAAATGGTTAGAATACAAATCCTAACATTTAGGCAACAATATATTGTGATATAGTTAGCAATACCAACCTATCACATTAATCTAAATAATCTAATTACTCTGCCTATAAATCCGATCCAATAATTTTCATTAAACCGTTGCAAGCATTCTGACTGAGTATGATGACGTCCGTGTTTAGAGCAATTTCCCTTGCATAATCTTCGCCGCCATTGCTGGAATCCATGCAAGAAATCTCCCAGGTTAATCTTAATCCCACCTAATATGAATTAATATTAATTTCTTAATATTATTTTCAAGCAAAGTGGTATATATGCATGCACGAAGCATGTCAAATATTTATATTCTTGATCTTATTTAATTAGTGAATTTCTTGATTAATTATGCAGATGATATTCTTATTAGAAATGGAAAAACTTCATTTCGAAATAGTCAGATCACAAGATACTTGTCGAGTGAACGAAGAAATTTAATCAACAATAACTTTATTACCATTGCAAGAAACTGCTTTTGGAAAGGAATAACTCAGTCTTACTACGGAGGCCGGCCGACTATGGTATTAATATAGTTAGTGCTACTACTCTAATAAAATAATTATGATTAATTCAAATTATATATATCATGTAACTCAAAGCTATCTCTATGCTTGTAAGTTGTAACGTCAAATCCGTTTGAATATATATGATGTTGTAAAATAAAAAGAGATGCATCTAATTAAACTTTTATTTATTATTATTGGAAATTAAATTACAGCAACATATAATTTTCATGGGCTTCTAGGAGGACGGGTCGGACGTCTCTTCGGAGGCTTGGGCCTTGGGGGCCCACGGGGAGAGCGTGGGCCCTTACTCCCCCAAAGCTCCTTAGATGCTTCTTCTTCCTCACCGGATGCTCGCATCCGGCCGGGCGCCGGAGATATTGGCCGCTGCCGGTGCCATCGCCGCCGCCACCAAAACCAACACTAGGAGAAAGAATGAAATAGCCTTCATAGTTGTTTGATGAGAAAAATGGTCGAAACGAATATGAAATATATAGGCCTTATGTTGATCTCGAATTAAGTGCTTCTCATACTTTCTAATTTATATCTCATTTCTCAACAATGCATAGATAATAAGTTTTATTTGCAGCTTATTAGAGCTAGGCAAAGCATAATTAATGAAATGATACAAAAAGTTTCCCATAAAGAGAACTATTTCATTTGTACGATTTGTCCATAAATTATGAATATGCAAACTACCCTATACTATCTAATTTGCAAGGAGTAAAACTACTCCAGAAAAAAAAAATTAAATAAATAAATTTATAGTTACTGACCACGCGTGTGAAGTTAGGTGTAATATTGTAAAGTCATACTCTCACCCTTTATTATTATTCTTCTCCAACTTATTGCAAATTAATGAATCGGTTAACAGAAGAGAAGTGTTTTGTTCAAATGAATATGAATCGATGTCATGTGTATTCTTTATTTTTAAATTTCATCCGTGCTTGTCACATTACTTTTTCGGGGAATATGTCCTTTTTGTAAGGCCGAAATTCTAGTTGCAAATAGGAAAACTTACGATCCCTATTCTTTTCTTTTTTTTGAATCTTCCATAAATATTGAAATTAGTATTGATGTATAATTTCTAGTGTTTTTCTTTTATTCGAAGAAAATTACTAGATAGAATATTATGATTATTGTTTGTTTGAATTCGATGAAATACCTATACCAAGAAATCTTTTTTATACTACATTTTTTCTTTTCTTTTTCTAAACTGATATCTCTCTTGAAATTCTTAACATTTCCAAATAAAATTGTACCACCTACTATTTAATCTCCTGAACATTTCCCCAAATTAAATCTGCGCGAAAAAATGAATCAATTATATTAATCAACCAAAATAATATACTATAATCTACTTTCTCTTTTGAATTCAAGTTCTGACAAGAAAATCTTTATCTTTTCTTTATACAAATATACAATATTCATCAATTCTCAAGTCTTTTCTTCTCGTCAAATATAAACCTCCAAACCAAATACCAAATTCTCTCGACAAATAAACTAGTACTAATATTTAAGTAAAGGAGATACACAACTAGCTAGAAGTTTTCCTACTAGATCTCCAGTAACTGCTGGACTTTCGGAATTATGAACAACTTTTGATTAGTATTACACCTATGCAAGATATAATTCCAAATATAATATTTCATCCATTCTATTATTCAATCTTGTTTTTCTAATCGGTTCGTTACTTTTGTCTTGATTTTAAGAATAGAAAAAAATAATTTTTTAATCCTAAAATAAAGTGGGTTCCTCTTACTCACTAACCATCGCACATTTTTAAACTATCTCTTCAAAAGTATCTCTATCACACAATTCAGTTTCGCTCCGAACTCAAAAAACTATAACTTGTAGTTTTTTGGAAACTTTAGATTATTTCTTCAATTACAACATTAGAAAAAATTAAAAAATAAATAAATCTATTACCTCAACTATGCCTTAATTAGTAGAATTTGCATAAATTTCATTTCTTTTCATTAATCCTCGTCGAAAACTGTACTCATTTCTCAATATAATTAAAACTTCTAAAATAAACACCTAAATAAATTTCCTACGCTCTGTGGCGAAAAAAAGGAACATAAATAATAAGATGGGGGAGTATATTTTCTGGAATGTGTTTATGGAGCTTCTAATATAAATTTTTTTATAATATCAAAGCACAGTTTCTACTATTCATACGAGTACTTTAGTATATATATACTTCTATAAATAAAAAGGGTCGCATCAAATAAAGTTTTAATTTATTATCATTATTAAGAAATTATTTAGTAGCAACATATATACATATTTCATGGGCTTATTGGAGCCTTGGGAGGACGTCCCGGCCGAGACTTGGGCGGAGGTTTCGACTTCCGCGGCGAACGAGGAGCGCGTGGAGGCCTATTCCTCCACTGCCACCGGTTAGGATGCGCCGTTGCTTCTTCTTCCTCATGCGATGCCCCCATCAAGCTCTCTCCGGAGCTATCCGCCGCCGCGGCCGCTACCAGAACCAGCACTAGGAGAAAGAGTGAAATAGCCTTCATGGTTGTTGTATGGAGATATTCGAACCAAGCAAATGTGAAATATATAGAGCTTATGTTTGATATGGAATTAACGCATACATATCCTTCTCTAGCCTTTTAATTTATTTCTCATTTATCTCTCAACTCTCAACAATATGTAGATAAAAGAAATACGTAAGAAACTAAAGTCTATAATGCATGAACAACCAAAATAACGAATAATGCGTAAAGTTTGCAACAAATGAAGAGAATTAAGTCTATCAAGATGTATGAAAAGTCAACATGACAATACTCTTTTCATATTCATTCAGAGGCAAACAAGCAGAAGAATTACTCAGAAGCTCGAGGTCTTTATGTGCATGAATTAACACTATTTAATTCCATTTATGCACCGTGATATTTATTATTGTAATTGTTTAGGATGACCAAATCGACATTGGGGGATTCAGAATTATGAGTTGAGAATTTGAAATTTCAAGAAAAAGATAAAATGTAGAATTTTAGAAAAGTGCGAAATATTTTCTTCTAAAAATTTAGCATGTTATCCTTGTATCCGCCCCTATTAGTTGGAATATCTAACTTCAGATTCCATTATCAATAATCTTTATGCTTTTAGTTATAGAAGCCAATGAACCTTTCAATAACTAATTAATTTCTATTTTTAGTCAAACAATTGTTTAAGTAGCAGAAAACTGTTTTTAACAATGTATTTAATTTCTTAATATTATTAATCGAAAGGTTACTGTTTTTTATTTCTGATTATTAATTTGGAACCCATGATTAAAGAACCTCTTGCTTGCTGCATGCATGAAGATTATTTGTGAATATATCTATATAATTTTAATCATGTTTCTTGGAAGTATGCTGATGGTGGAAATATTGTCGAGAACATGAAATTTTTGTCTAATGCACGAGAAAAAATTTCGATCAGTATAAAATTTATTTCCGTTTTACGAAGATGTTTTACTGAAGGGCTAGACGGCTATGACTTCATACGATTGGGTAATCTTGTCCGTTCACCGACTATATCGGATAATGTTTTCCGACCACCACCGCCGTCGCCTCCATCACCTAAGCCACCGTCGGGGCCCATTCCTATTTCGCTAATGCTTGTCAATGTATAAATGAAGCGCCGCACATCCTTCCGTCCCATTTTTGGGCGGACCACTCGATGGCCCACCAATCACGCGGTGCCACGCGTGTATTGGTGGCCCATGTTTTTACCGGTAAAGTGTTTGTTTACCGGTAGAAATACATGTGGCATCCTCGTAATTGGTGGGCCACTAAGTGGTTCTCACAAAATGGGCCAAAAGATCCCGGATTGTAAATGAAGTAACGATCGGATTAAGTATGCATTGCCATCTCGTGAAAATAAACTGTTGGAGTAGCTCAAATGTGTTGGATTGGACGTGTTTATATACTCCCTCCATCCTATCAATCTTGTAACATTAGGGGTGTCGGCACGGATTTTAAGATAGTAGGTATAAAGGTATAAAGTAGTTGTGTAAAAAAATAACTGAATCCACTTGTTTAAGTAATTGTGTTCTACTCATTTTCTTTCTATTTTAGATAATGTTGCAGGATTGGTGGGACAACCCAAAAGACAAATGTAGTAAGATTGGTAGGACGGAGGGAGGATATGTTTTGTCTGGGAATAATGTAATTAAGTGCGAAAATATAAAATACTCCCTCCGTTCCACAATTCTTGCTCCACTTTCCTTTTCTGACCGTTTCACAATTCTTGCTCCATTTTCGAAAATAGCAAAAAAATTAAATTTAATCTTTCTGTAATCATAATTTATATAATTGTTTATTCATAAAAATTTGTAACACACCCTCATCTTAAATCATTTTATTTTTCTTCCTAATCCTAATCTATTACTCCCTCATTTACTTACACACTTCTCGAACATTCATCCTTGTTAAACCAACAACAAATTGATTACTCTCCCAAACCCTAGATCGACGCCTCCATCTTCAAGAAATCTCTATCTCCTCCGCCTCCTTCACCCGCTAGATCTAGACATATTATCTCCGAAAAACTCTCTAAATCCCCTCCCCTTCTTCGTCTTCTTCGCAAGGATGAAGTCTCGACTCCTTCACCCGCTAGATCTAGAACATATACTTGCCGGTATGATAGGAGAAATGGCCGAAACCGGCGATGAACGAAACGGAGCGAGGGGGAAGGCGGCGAGACACCGAGAAAAGCTGCGGGTCGAGCGAAGTATCGGAGATCGAGAGCGATGGAGCAAGATCTCGAGGGGGCGAAGTTCTTATTGGCCGTTCTTTGCCGCCGGATATGGGCAAGAAACGGCCGAGGAGTTCAAAGCCAACTTCCGTTGTCGTAAGAGGAGAGCGAAGAAGGGTCATTCTTTGCCACCGGATTTGACGACATCCGGCAAGAAAGTGATGAGGATTTAGAACGCCAAGTTCCTATTTCTCTAGATTCTAGCGAAGAGTGGCCGTTCTTTGCCAACGGCTTTGATGACGATCGGCAAGAAAGTGAGGAGGAGATAGAAAGCCAATTTTCGGCTCGCTTTCCGAAGAGGAGAAGGAATTTGGGTAAAAAATATTCTTTGTTTTGGTTTTAGTATTCTTTTAATTTATTCTGTTTCTAGGGTTTTGGAGGGCTTTGTAATGACAATTGCTACTCTTGTTTATGCAGGGAACAAAAGACTACATGAATGCAGTTGGAGAAGGACGTGGTATTGGGTGAGATCTATCCCTCGTTTGTCTTGTCTATAGTTAATTTGATACTCTAGGTTGGAGTATGTGTTTAAAGCAATATGGTCTAAAATGATATGAAAATGCTCACTCTAGGTTAGATAGAACATTTCAATGAATTTCTTGCAAATAGAATGAGATATGTTCTTTAGGTGTGGGGATTTGTTGTTTATATCTTGCCTTGTTCATTTATTGCTTCGGAATCTTGGATGCTCTTGTGTATACATATTTCGGTTTGCATGCATCTTTGGTTCTGCTTGCATTTTTATTATGCTTCGTTGTATGCTTGTTACTTTGCATGCTTGTTATGCTTCGTTGTATGCTTGTTCCGTTTGCATGCTTGTTATGCTTCTGTCGTTGTATTATAGTGCTTCGTCTTACGGTTGCTTGGTTCATGTTACACGCTTCGTCTTAGAGTGCTTCGTCTTAGATCGCTTGTTTCATGATTCTTGCATCTGTCTTAAAAAGCTTCGTCTTATAAACAGAATAAACTATAAACAGAGATAACCAAAAACAGATAACAAAACTAGCCTTATTTCTTATACTACTACAAAACTAGCTTTATTTCTTATACTTGGGCTTTGTTGACCGAAATTGCAGCTTGGGCTTTGTTGACCGTAAATTGCGTAAGTCTCGATTCATTATAGAATGAGATGTCATGCCTTCTTTGGAAATTGAAATTTTTATTTTCAATTTCAAAGAAAGATTCTATTGCTGTTCGGTACAATGTTGCTTTATCGTAATCGAATTTGCATTCGGATTCCGATAATTTACAATAATACGTAATAAACCTCGAGACAAATAATGTCTTACGTAATATGACATACCTTTTGAATCAAACAATCCTTGATCATCTGCTTTTGTTATGGATTGAATTGCTTTTGTCTCTAGTGTCCCCTTTGGTCTATTCTTGCTTGCTCTAATTGCTTTGAACCTTTTTCGTGAATGGAAAAATGCCAATTTTCCCATCAAACAAAACTGTCCCATCTTCAAAGCAAATATAGGTCTTGCCACGCACACATGAACATTACTTTGTTTATGAACTTCTTGCTTTGGCAAGACATACGTGGCTCTACCTCATTAGGTGTGAGGTAAAATCGTGTGCGAGCTTTAGTTAGATAGAACCACTTCTCATCAATGTGCACTGTGTTCTCGCATATTCTTGAAGTTTATTTTTTGTGTGATTCTATCAAACCGCATCGCATTCATCGAAAACTGTAACCTTGCAAACTTATGTTGGGCTGTGAGGGAGGGCTTTATTCCACTAGAATGAGCTTTGATTAGATCACCTTTATACCATCTCCACACCGTTGTCGGAATGCAAGATATGCCCTTAGCTAGCTTCCTTATAGTGCCACTTTTTTGCACACCCAAACTCTCGATTAGAGGTAGGTTGATATGAACTTGTTTTCGATGTACAACTCCTTTCTTTTTTGACCGCAAATGCATGACTTGGCCTTCATTTTGCCGTGTTTTAGCCGCAAATCCATATCCGCTTGGATAGTATGCCGACCACATTCGTACTTAGCTGCAGCTTCTTTCACTTTTCCTCTTGCGGCTTGTCATTTTTCGAGATTTTGTAGGAGAAATTGAAGAACTTGATTCCTCTCTCGCCGTGGAGAGATCTTTCCTCCTCACCATTTCTTTTTGTTGTGCTTTTTCTAATTTGAATATTTGAATTGGTCGGTTGATGAATTGATTGTACTTATAAGTGCCGATGTGGAGGGAAATTGAAATCTCATTTCGGTGGATTTGGCTCCAACTTAATTTTGATTAAGGGTAGTGTACAACGACCGTGTAATTTGGGTACTGTATTTTGATTAGTGTCCGACTACATTTGTAACCATTTTTCAATATTTATCGAATACTTATCCTCGTTGAATTATACTCCTCTCAATTTCTTTTATTTGTCCATTTAACAATTTTTTGGAGTAGCAATATGTTGGGTGATGATTCAATCCTCAAAGATGATCATACTTATGGGAAATGACTTATCTTCTATACTGGATCACGCTCAGTAGCCTCGTGCTCGAACTATTGAGAAGATTTGAAGATCCCAAAACCCTATCTCGATTGGTGAACCATTCCTTTGTATTTATATTTGTCTCCGAGGTTTCGGACTCGGAGACACTCTGCTCTGGTCAAGGCGCCGCAGCTTATTTGCCTCAAGCACCAAAGATGTAAGACTCGGTGATACCGGGACTCAGCAGAGCGAGATATCGAAAGACTCAGTGATACTGGACTCAGTAGGAGCAAGATATCGAAAGACTCGTGATATCGGACTCGGCAGAGCAAAGATATCGAGAGAGTCGACCGAACTAAACTCAGCAGGAGTAGTTCACTGGACTCAGAGCTGATCATCAGTAGACTTATCTTCAGCAGTCTATCTACTGAATACGAGGTCAGACTCAGCAACGGCAGATAGTCTTCAGGATTGTCAGAATCTTTTGAAAGACAATCAGCAGTCATGTACGAGGAAGAGAGAAGTCAGCTTCAGTCTATCTCGAAGTTTGTGCTGTCTCAACCACTACATCCACCTCAACGAATGACAAGCATACACGTGTCTTCTCACCTGCTAAAGCTGCAAGTCAACACTTTCCGGAAAAGGAGGAAAAGACACCGTTGCCTACACCAAAAGAGCCGTTTGCTACCAAAAAGAGAGAGAGAGAAGAAGATCGTCTCCAACGGATCTATTTCAATCTCTGCTCTATAAATAGAGGGATTATTCAAGAAGAATACACGAAATGCACGTATCTAGAGCAAAAATCAAGAAAGCATTCAACGAGCAAAGAACCCAAAGAACTACGTCTTAGCAAAAAACTCGAAGAACATTCTCCGGCGAAAGACTACATTCTAGCTCATAGGGAATCAAGCTAAACCAACATATAAAGCCTCTAGTATCCAATCGACGTTACACGAACTTATAGCTTACCTTCACTGTTCGTCGATCTAGAAGCTACTCTTTCTTATTCCCTATCCCTCTAACCCTAAGCTCAACCGTTCTTATCTATAGCTTAGACGAAGGAGTTCACATCCCGAACCCAATCCTTATTGTATAAGGACTCCTTCCTTTGTTGGAGAAGTTTGTCAAACACTTTAAGTTTGATAGTGTTGTAACCGAGACTTGGATCAGTATAAAAACCAAGACGCGGCTTTGCCCAGTGTGCAAGCCGACCGAGACTAACTCCGGGATAATAAATAGCCTCCCCGATCATTCGGGACGATGGACGTAGGATTTGAGCGATATCCGAACCACTTTAAAAATCCCGTCCCCTATCGCTTTCTTAATCGTTGCATTGATTTTACCATTCATACTCGAGTTCTATATCTACCGAACCGAGACAACGTTTTCTCACAAAAACCGATTTGGGCCTACACTATTCCGCACACCGAACTCTTACCGTAGATACCGAATTCGACCTAGTCGGTTAGCGGATCTCACTGAGTCAAGATTCCTTTTCTAGCCTTTAACACGATTCGAAACACTGTCTGGTCTGGCCCGAACTAGTTCGGGACGGCACCTTCCCCGAATAGGACTGTTCGTGTTCGAAAGTTGAGAAATCGAATCAGGTGTATTCACCCCCCCTCTACACCTGACCGTACACTCGGGACCAACACAATATGATTCAATTACTTTGTAAACAACCGTATTAAATATCGAGGCCACACAACTAATACAAACAACACATTGCACACATGTACAAAAAGTAGAGACAAAAATTCGTAGGAGAGAGAAATAAATTAGTCATACTTAATTGAAAAGGGACCCACACAACACAATTAACAACTCTCCTAAAATACCGTGCCGGAAAGTTTTTGTTGGTCCCGAGAGCTCGTTCAGTGTAGAGGGGGGTGAATACACTCGAAAACCGATTTCTCAACTTAAACACAAACAAATCCTTTTCGGGATAAAGTGTCTTGCCGAGCAGGTTCAGCGCCGATGCATAAGCCGTTCCGAATCGTGTTGGCAGAGTGACCGACTCTACCGAGATCCGCTGAGCCGACCGAGAGTCGAATCGTATCTCTGCGATAGAGTTCAGTCAGGTGCGGAATAGTGTAGGCCCAATTCGCTGAGTTGAAAAATGTTTTTAATAAAACAGTCAGAGATTAGTGCACCGCTAAGTTCGCCGAAACTCGCTTGAATAATTTAAGAAGCCTTTTC